>CM055201.1:23858555-23871055 GCA_029224185.1 Karalla daura | reverse complement strand
GGAGAACTACCCCGAGGTCATCAGGCTCATCGCCAACTTCACCGTCACCAGCCTGCAGGTGTGTGTGTGTGTCTGTGTGTGTGTCTGTGTGTGTCTGTTAACCTGTCTCTGTGTGTATGTGTGTGTCTGTTAACCTGCCTGTGTGTGTGTGTGTGTGTGTGTGTGTGTGCAGCACTGGGAGTTTGCTCCCAACAGCGTCCACTACCTGCTGAGCCTGTGGCAGCGCCTGGCTGCCTCCGTCCCCTACGTGAAGGCCACCGAGCCCCACCTGCTGGAGACCTACACCCCCGAGGTCACCAAGGCCTACATCACCTCCAGGCTGGAGTCGGTCCATGTCATCCTCAGGTGAGGCTGGCGCAGCATCCTCATCTTCATCATCAGCATCCTCACCCGCTCCGGTCCCACCAGGACTGTGACTCCACACCTGTCACAATTTCATAGTTCTCTGTCTGAGTTAACCTGTAGTTAACTGTTAATCCGAGCTGTCCGTCATGGTTGCCTAGGTCAGTGTGAGCTACCTGACCTCTCCAAATGTGGAACGAGGTGCTCAGAGTGACATCTTAATCACATGATCACAACCTGCTCTGAAAGACACATTGTTTGTAGTTTCCAGGTGAAGGTAAAACACCTAAAGCTGCAACACGCACACACACACACACACACACACACGCAGTATAGTCTAGTCCATCAGTCCACTATGTCATCCTGGAAGTACTTACTGTTATCCAGTGAAGTGAGTCATTCCGGTGTGATCGTCCCAGGTTGGATGTTAACTTCTTCTAGGAGCTAAACATTCCTGAAGGTCTGATCCCAGATCAGCCTGGTTCCCATCACACTTTCTGGACCACGTCAAAGTGATGTTCCTGATAGACGGAGGCGGCCCAGCCTCCCGTTGGGCAGGCCGAGTGCGTGGTGTGGTGTGAAGCAATGCATGCTGGGATGTGTGCAGGGACGGGCTGGAGGACCCTCTGGACGACGCGGGGCTGGTGCAGCAGCAGCTGGACCAGCTGTCCACCATCGGCCGCTGCGAGTACGAGAAGACGTGTGCTCTGCTGGTGCAGCTGTTCGACCAGGCGGCTCAGACCTACCAGGAGCTGCTGCAGTCCACCAACTCCAGCAGCGCTGACCTCACCGTGCAGGAGGGTAGGCCTGCCTGTCTGTCTCTCTGTCTGTCTGTTCAGCCCGTCTGTCTGCTCAGCCTGTCTGTCTGCTTGCCTGTCTGTCTGTCTGCTCAGCCTGTCTCTCTGCTCATGTGGTGGACCAGTAGAACAGACCTCCACCAGTGTGTCCTCAGCTCCTGTCATGGTGGAGACCAGTGGTCAGGTCAGGGTGGAGGATCAACAGACCTCCACCCTGAGGCAGGGTGGAGGATCAACCTGGGCTTTAGTCTTGGAGCTGCTCTCACAAGCTCCACACATCATAAACTGAGTGGAACAATGTCAGAACGTCTCTGAGGGCTCAACTGCTGGAGAAGTAAAGACTCCAGGTCTGTTTCCATAGGGTTCCAGGACTGACCTGTCTCTCTCTCCTCCTGCTCCTCCTCAGGCCGTCTGACGTGGCTGGTCTACATCATCGGAGCAGTGATCGGAGGACGCGTGTCCTTTGCCAGCACAGACGAGCAGGACGCCATGGACGGAGAGCTGGTGTGTAGGTAAGGAGTGTATTGCCTCTTATCTAACACACACGCCGCTCAGGGAGCTCAGGGCTGTAGTTCTGACCTGTGACCTCTGACCCCAGGGTTCTGCAGCTGATGAACCTGACGGACTCTCGTCTGGCTCAGGCCGGGAACGAGCGTCTGGAGCTGGCCATGCTCAGCTTCTTTGAGCAGTTCAGGAAGATCTACATCGGAGACCAGGTGCAGAAGTCCTCCAAGGTAAACCTGGCCGCCACGCTGGTGTGTGTGTGTGTGTGTGTGTGTGTGTGTGTGTGTGTGTGTGTGTGTGTGTGTGTGTGTGTGTGTGTGTGTGTGTGTGTGTGTGTGTGTGTGTGTGTGTGTGTGTGTGTGTGTGTGTGTGTGTGACGTTAACCCTGGTCAGGGGGACCAGGCTTTTGTCTGCAGGTGCTGATGCAGCAGCTTCCACAGACGCTGAGTCTCCGTCTGCTGCTGCTCCTGCTATTGTTTGTGTGTGTGTGTGTGTGTGTGTGTGTCTACAGTGCTGCTGACTGATGGTGTGTGATGTCTGTGATGTTCCCCTCACACAAATGCTCAAACTGTAAAAGCTACTCACGCAGTGTTCATACACACACACACACAGTGTGCTCTGGTTAATAGTGTAGATCGTAGCTGAACATGACGGTCTGTGTGATCACTAGTTAACTCCAGCTGGTCAATATGAACAAAACACACACTAACCAACCAGTCGCCATAACCTACAGACCTCTGGTTAGCTCTAGACCTCTGGTTAGCTCTGTAGTGGTTAGCACTGTAGCGGTTAGCACTGTAGCGGTTAGCACTGTCGTTAGCTCTGTAGTGGTTAGCACTGTAGCAGTTAGCACTGTAGCGGTTAGCTCTGCAGTGGTTAGCTCTAGTGGTTAGCACTGTAGCGGTTTGCTCTGTAGCGGTTAGCACTGTAGCGGTTAGCGCTGTAGTGGTTAGCACTGTAGCGGTTAGCGCTGTAGTGGTTAGCACTGTAGCGGATAGCTCTGGAGTGGTTAGAACTGTAGCGGTTAGCTCTGGAGTGGTTAGCACTGTAGCAGTTAGCGCTGTAGTGGTTAGCACTGTAGCGGATAGCTCTGGAGTGGTTAGAACTGTAGCGGTAAGCTCTGGAGTGGTTAGCACTGTCGGGGTTAGCTCTGTAGCGATTAGCACTGTAGCGGTTAGCACTGTAGCGGTTAGTATTTTGAAATTCTGAAAACTGCTCTCGGACAAGAGAGGTGACATACTTTATATACATGTTTAAAAATGAGTTTTATCCCTCTGACATGTTTTGTTCCTTATCTGAAGAATCACTGAAACACCTGCTCCTTCAGACTCACGCTTTGTTTTACAATTGTTTGTGTGTGTGTGTGTGTGTGTGTGTGTGTACTGACAGCTCTACCGACGGCTCTCTGAGGTTCTGGGTCTGAACGATGAGACGATGGTTCTCAGCGTCTTCATTGGGAAGATGTGAGTAGCGACATGGGAACATGTTCCAGCATATTCTAACAGGAAGTGAGGTCAACGTTTGTCTAACGACCTGTCTGTCTCTTTCAGCATCACAAACTTGAAGTACTGGGGTCAGTGTGAACCAATCACGTCCAAGACACTGCAGCTGCTCAATGACCTGTCGCTAGGATATCCTTCCAGAGAGAGACAGAGAGAGAGACAGAGAGAGAGACAGAGAGTGTGTGTGTTCTCCTTGACTGCATATCTTTACGTACAGCAGTGTGAGGAAGCTGGTGAAACTCAGTGCGGTCCAGTTCATGTTGAACAACCACACGGTGAGTGTGTGTGTGTGTGTGTGTGTGTGTGTGTGTGTGTGTGTGTGTGTGTGTGTGTGTGTGTGTGTGTGTGTGTGTGTGTGTGTGTGTGTGTGTGTCGCTCACTTCCTGTGTCTGTGGCAGAGTGAACACTTTTCCTTCCTGGGAGTCAACAACCAGTCCAACCTGAGCGACATGAGGTGTCGGACCACCTTCTACACAGCTCTGGGGCGCCTGCTGATGGTCGACTTGGGTAACTACACACACACACACAACACACACACACACACACACACACACACACACACACAGCCTATAGGCTGCTGCTTTTAATGAGTCAAGGTGTATGATTCGTCACTGCTCAGTTTCAGCACTTTGGTGTGTGTGTGTGTATTGCAGGAGAGGATGAGGACCAGTTTGAACAGTTCATGTTGCCTCTGACGGCTGCGTTTGAAGCTGTGGCTCAGATGCTGAGCACCAACACTTTCAACGAGCAGGAGGCCAAGGTGACACACACACACACACACACACACACACACACGCACACACACACACACACACACACACACACACACACACACACACACACACACACACACACACACAGACTCATGTTCAGTGTGTGAGTTCCCCTGACCCCTCTCTGGTCTGCAGAGGACTCTGGTGGGTTTGGTGAGAGACCTGCGAGGCATCGCTTTCGCCTTCAACGCCAAGACAAGCTTCATGATGCTGTTTGACTGGATGTATCCTGACCTCTGACCCCAGATCAGATCAGTTCATCACTAGACCAAACAGATGTTACTAGATGTTTCTCCATGGCGCTAAAGTCCAGCTGCTGCTGCAGGTGTCTCCATTAACTTTTGGTAGAGTGTGGTCCTGCTCCATCCCATAATAACCCCGGTACCATGTGGTCCTGCTCCATCCCATAATAACCCTGGTACCACGTGGTCCTGCTCCATCCCATAATAACCCTGGTGCCACGTGGTCCTGCTCCATCCCATAATAACCCTGGTACCATGTGGTCCTGCTCCATCCCATAATAACCCTGGTACCATGTGGTCCTGCTCCATCCCATAATAACCCTGGTACCATGTGGTCCTGCTCCATCCCATAATAACCCTGGTAGCATGTGGTCCTGCTCCATCCCATAATAACCCTGGTACCATGTGGTCCTGCTCCATCCCATAATAACCCTGGTACCATGTGGTCCTGGTCCATCCCATAATAACCCTGGTACCATGTGGTCCTGGTCCATCCCATAATAACCCTGGTACCATGTGGTCCTTCTCCATCCCATAATAACCCTGGTACCATGTGGTCCTGGTCCTCCACTCTGAGGAAGATGGACGTCCAGAGCATAGTTTTCTTAGATCTTTGAATCAGATGTAGAAACAGTTGAGTCTCCTCCTCTGTCCATCTGGTCTGAAGGGAACTGGTCATGTGACCCCTACGTCAGGTCACGTGACCTGGAGATGTCAACAAAGTGTTTCCATTTTGAGATCAACTTCTAGATGGACACGTCTGGAGGAGCAACTCAGGAGAGGAGCTGTGTTCAGAGACATCTGAGAGGTTCCATGGAGCTGCTACCTCCAGGTTTATGCAGATGTTCAGGTTTCTTGTAGTCAGTCAGGTCCAGTCCTCCTGGTTCCTCCTGGTTCCTCCTGGTTCCTCCTTAGCTCCTCTCAGATACCCGGCCTACATGCCCATCCTGCAGCGAGCCATCGAGCTCTGGTACCACGACCCAGCATGCACCACTCCAGTCCTCAAGCTGATGGCTGAGCTCGTCCACAACAGGTACATCCACTGCATCCTGTATCCTGCTGCTGCATCCTGTCTCTGTCCTGCTGCTGCATCCTGTCTCTGTCCTGCTGCTGCATCCTGTATCCTGCTGCTGCATCCTGTCCTGCTGCTGCATCCTGTCTCTGTCCTGCTGCTGCATCCTGTATCCTGCTGCTGCATCCTGTCCTGCTGCTGCATCCTGTCTCTGTCCTGCTGCTGCATCCTGTATCCTGCTGCTGCATCCTGTCTCTGTCCTGCTGCTGCATCCTGTCTCTGTCCTGCTGCTGCATCCTGTATCCTGCTGCTGCATCCTGTCTCTGTCCTGCTGCTGCATCCTGTCTCTGTCCTGCTGCTGCATCCTGTATCCTGCTGCTGCATCCTGTCTCTGTCCTGCTGCTGCATCCTGTCTCTGTCCTGCTGCTGCATCCTGTATCCTGCTGCTGCATCCTGTCTCTGTCCTGCTGCTGCATCCTGTCTCTGTCCTGCTGCTGCATCCTGTATCCTGCTGCTGCATCCTGTATCCTGCTGCTGCATCCTGTCTCTGTCCTGCTGCTGCATCCTGTATCCTGCTGCTGCATCCTGTCTCTGTCCTGCTGCTGCATCCTGTCTCTGTCCTGCTGCTGCACCCTGTCTCTGTCCTGCTGCTGTAGCTGCATCCCGTCTCCTCTGACTCGTCTCTTTGTTGCAGGTCTCAGCGGCTCCAGTTTGACGTGTCGTCTCCTAACGGGATCCTGCTGTTCAGAGAGACCAGCAAGATGATCACCACCTACGGTAGCTACACCCTGTCCTGGGTTAGGCTTGACCCAGGCTAGCCCGGGTTTACTCTAGCCAGGGCTAGCCTGGGTTAACTCTAACCAGGGTTAGTCTTGACCTGAGCTAGCCCAGGTTAGCTCAGGGTTATGGTCATGGTTCATCCTTGTAGCTACACACACACTGCTACTGGGCGGCATGAGAAACAGTGACAGTGACCTGGTTGGTCTGAGTTTGGGTCCATGGTTAACCTGGTCACTGTGAGTGAGCTGACTGATGACCAGTAGGAACCACTGGGGTGCTGTAGCACTGTGTAGCTCACATGTGGTCAGAAAGACACGAAGAGGAAGAAGATGTGAGAACACAAACCGATAAGGAGGAGCTGCCTGGAGAGCAGCTGTGTGGATGTGTTACAAACACAGATATGATACATGTTTGTTTGGGAGAGGAACCGACCTCTGAGCTCTGAACCCACTGCTGCCCCCAGTGGATGAACTGCTCAACTGCCACTCCAACCTAGAGTCTGTACGGGAGGACTGAAGGCTCAGGTATACTTCCACCACACCTCGTAGCAGCTGAAAATTTGAGACCTGGCAAGTGTCGGGTGATGGGAGGAACCCATCGCCCTGGCAGGAAGAGGCGTTCTCAGCAGGAAGAGGCGTTCTCAGCAGGAAGAGGCGTTCTCAGCAGGAAGAGGCGTTCTCAGCAGGAAGAGGCGTTCTCAGCAGGAAGAGGCGTTCTCAGCAGGAAGAGGCGTTCTCAGCAGGAAGAGGCGTTCTCAGCAGGAAGAGGCGTTCTCAGCAGGAAGAGGCGTTCTCAGCAGGAAGAGGCGTTCTCAGCAGGAAGAGGCGTTCTCAGCAGGAAGAGGCGTTCTCAGCAGGAAGAGGCGTTCTCAGCAGGAAGAGGCGTTCTCAGCAGGAAGTGGCGTTCTCAGCAGGAAGAGGCGTTCTCAGCAGGAAGAGGCGTTCTCAGCAGGAAGAGGCGTTCTCAGCAGGAAGAGGCGTTCTCAGCAGGAAGAGGCGTTCTCAGCAGGAAGTGGTGTTCTCAGCAGGAAGTGGCGTTCTCAGCAGGAAGAGGCGTTCTCAGCAGGAAGAGGCGT
Organism: Karalla daura; assembly: GCA_029224185.1. Classification (NCBI taxonomy): domain Eukaryota; kingdom Metazoa; phylum Chordata; class Actinopteri; order Chaetodontiformes; family Leiognathidae; genus Karalla; species Karalla daura. The sequence continues at coordinate 23,864,028 of CM055201.1, read as the reverse complement.
TCTCAGCAGGAAGAGGCGTTCTCAGCAGGAAGAGGCGTTCTCAGCAGGAAGTGGCGTTCTCAGCAGGAAAAGCCGTAGAGACCAGGGAGGAACTGTTGGAGCTAGCATTGTCCCACTGTTGTAGTGTCCTCTTGGTTGCCATGTTAAGATGAGTGTAGCAGTGGACTGTGTTTGTGTTCCTGCTGCTCCTTCTTCTTCATCTCACGGCCAGGGGCAGGACGGCCTGTGTCCAGACCTCTACCGCCCCCATGTGGTGTGGCAGGACATTACAGAAGTGATGGGTGTAGGCAGCGTGGAGGTGGCCCCGAGCCTTCAGTCCAGCCTGTAGAGGCCCCGCCCTGCGCCACGGCATCGCTCCGTCGTCATGGTAACGCCGTGTCCTCCTCCCCCTGCAGGGAACAGGATCCTGACCCTGGGGGAGGTCCCGAAGGACCAGGTGTACGGGGTGAAGCTGAAGGGGGTGAGCGTGTGCTTCGCCATGCTGAAGGCCGTGCTCAGCGGCAACTACGTCAACTTCGGAGTGTTCCGCCTGTACGGGGACGACGCGCTGGACAACGCTCTGCAGACCTTCATCAAGCTGCTGCTGTCCATCCCACACAGCGACCTGCTGGTGAGGCACACACACACACACACACACACAGGCTAGCAGGAGGAGCCTGAACCTTGTTTGTAATGTAACAAGCATTCTGATTGGCTGAGAGTTAGGCCTGTACCTCAGCCTGGCCAAGAAACCGTGTGTGTGTGTGTTTGTGTGAGTGTGTGTGTGTGTGTGTGTGTGTGTGTGTGTGTGTGTGTGTGTGTGTGTGTGTGTGTGTGTGTGTGTGTGTGTGTGTGTGTGTGTGTGTGTGTGTGTGTGTGTGTGTGTGTGTGTGTGTGTGTGTGTGTGTGTGTGTGTGTGTGTGTGAGAGAGAGAGGCTGTTAGTCAGTCACCTCCAGCTAAACACAGGTTAAAGTAACGCAGCATCCTAAAGTGTCACTAACATTCTCATTTCTCCATCACCTCTCGTTAACCACAGTAACTAGTAGTCTCTAGCATCCGTCTCTGGTAGTGACCACGCTAACCACCCATGTTGGTGGTCGTCAGGGTTAGGGTTAGGGTTGCAGTGGTGAAGGTTGATGTGACAGAGGGTCAGAGCTGACATTGACTGAGGCTGGACGTCCTGCAGGACTACCCCAAGCTGAGCCAGTCCTTCTACTCGCTGCTGGAGGTCCTCACCCAGGACCACATGAACTTCATCGCCAGCCTGGAGCCTCACGTGGTCATGTACATCCTGTCCTCCATCTCTGAGGGGCTGACGGCGCTCGGTAGGACCACAGCTCTGGGGTTGAGGGGGGGGGGGGGGGGGGGGGGGTGCGCTGGTTCTAACACCTGTGTGTGTGTGTGTGCTGGTTCTAACACCTGTGTGTGTGTGTGTGTGTGTGTGTGTGTGTGTCAGACACCATGGTGTGCACCGGCTGCTGCTCCAGCCTGGACCACATCGTCACCTACCTGTTCAAGCAGCTGTCCCGCTCCACCAAGAAGAGGCCGACGCCCATCGCCACCGACGACCGCTTCCTGCACATCATGCAGCAGCACCCCGAGATGATCCAGCAGGTCTGAGCCAATCACAGCTCTGCTCACTCTGCTGCCTGTCCAACACAAAGGCTTACAATGATGCAACCAGGGGGGCGCTTAGCTTAGCTTTTTTAGCTTAGCTTAGCTTGGTTTAGCTTAGCTTAGCTTTGCTTCGGTTTTAAGGTTGAGACATGACAGTCTGCATCAGATGACGTCTCCATGCTGTCAACCTGAAGGTGGCGCTTGTCTTCATGGTCTGATTCATCTGTCCAGCCACCAAGACACTGAGAACCAAATCAGTCATCAGAACCCCCCACCCACCCCCCACCCCCACCCCCCGTAGATGTGAAGGTGTTGCATTCAGGGACGTGTGTGTGTGTGTGTGCAGATGCTCTCCACGGTGCTGAACATCATCATCTTCGAGGACTGCAGGAACCAGTGGTCCATGTCCAGACCTCTGCTGGGACTCATCCTGCTCAATGAGAAGGTGAGCACCACACAGGTGTGTGCGAGCATGCCTGCACTTTGATGCGTGTGTGTGTTCTCATATGTGTGTGTGTGTGTGTGTGTGTGTGTGTGTGTGTGTGTGTGTGTGTGTGTGTGTGTGTGTGTGCAGTACTTTGCAGACCTGAGGAACAGCATTGTGAACAGCCAGCCTCCAGAGAAGCAGCAGGCCATGCACTTATGTTTTGAGAACCTGATGGAAGGAATCGAGAGGAACCTGCTGACCAAGAACAGAGACAGGTGCTCTGTCTGTCCTCTCCTGTCAGTCTGTCTTCACCTGTCTGTCCTGGCCTGTCTCACCTGTCCTGCCTGTCTGTCTGCAGGTTCACTCAGAACCTGTCTGTGTTCCGTCGTGAGGTCAACGACAGCATGAAGAACTCTACGTACGGCGTCAACAGCAACGACATGATGAGCTGACATTCCACAGCAGGCGTCTCACCTGGCCCCGCCCCCTCTGGCCCTGCCCCCTCCAGCCTCTCTGGCCCTGCCCCCTCCAGCCTCTCTGACCCGGCCCCCCCAGCCTCTCTGGCCCCGTCCCCTCTGGAGTCTCCGGCCCTGGCCTGTGCCCATCCTCCCCTCTGACTCCTCCCACCTGCATCAGCCATCCCCCACCTCCCCACCTCGGGCCCGGATGCCCGGGGATCTTCTCCCCCCAACACGACATGCAGGATCGTTGTTGCCCCCCCCTCTCCTCCCCCCTCCCTTTTTGATATAAACATATATAAATATATACAGATCTATTTTAAAGCGACGGCCTGACTCGTCCGGACAGTGGAGGGGGGGTGGGGGGGGTTATTGGCACTCGCAATCACTCACAGAGAAGAAGAGGGAGCTGTGGCAGTGGGGGGGGGGGGGCACCGGTAACCGTAGTAACCCGCTTCTGCCTGCCTTGTATAGAAACCCAGAGAAACCACGTGTACATTTCTTTTGGTAACGTTTTGAACAATGTTTATAACGAGTGAGTTTAAACCGCGAGACGAGAGCGAAGCAGAAAATAAGACAACGTGTGAGTGGGCTTTTTACAGTGTAGTGAGTTAGTGCGGCTGTCTGTGGGGGGGCAGGGGGCGGAGCTTCCTGTTGTACATGTTCTTCCAGGCTGTGCTGTAAATATCTGGATGGCTTGACTGCAGGCCCCGCCCACCTGCTGCAGGCCCCGCCCACCTGGCCAGGTGCACTGTGGGGAAACCGCTCTGAGAGGTCACCAGGAAGCCGTGGAGGGGCGGAGCTCTGTCAGGGGGCGGGGCTTCACCCAGAGAACACACAGGACATCATGGGGACTGAGATGCCGTCAGTTGCCGTGGCAACCAAACGGAACGAAAAGGTTCTGAACCAAGAGACGACAACACAGCTGAGCCACCGTGCACACACACACATACACACACACACACACACACATCACTGCACCAACAATCAAACAGACACACACATTCAAACACTCACAATCAGACTCACACACACACACCCCTCAGCCTCTGAGTTGGACATCGTCGTCTTCCTTCACGTCACTCTCGTGCTGCTCGTTCCCTGCGACCATCACCGTGGTAACCAGTGGTTATCATAGTGTCGGTAACCATGGTAACCACGCACCCCTGCCCCCCCCCTCCCCAGGAGCAGATTCCACCGTTTTGTTTACAGTCTGGACTAGGACCAGGTGGTGGGACCGTCCCTGTTAGGTCCTGCTGGTGTGTGTGTGTGTGTGTGTGTGTGTGTGTGTGTGTGTGTGTGTGTGTGTGTGTGTGTGTGTGTGTGTGTGTGTGTGTGTGTGTGTGTGTGTGTGTGTGTGTGTGTGTGTGTGTGTGTGTGTGTTATATGGTGCTGTGAACCCGTGTTGGAGCTCATGCGGAGGTCAGGCCTGGTGACGGTGGCGAGGAGGCGGAGCCTGGCAGACCTCAGCTGATTGGCGGCTGGGGCGGTGTGCAGTGTAAAGAGAAGTGTGTGTTCCTCTCTCCGGTGTTGCTGCTAACTGTGTGTGACAACTCGCTGGTTTCTAACACTCGAGCTGAAGTTTTGGTTCCGTCTGACGTGAATGTGTTGCTCATAGAGTGAGTCGCTGTTTGAGTTGTGTGTGTGTGTCTGCTACATCTAGTGTCGGCTTTGTGACTGCAAATAAACCTCAGTGATTTTTACACTCAAGCCTCCTCTCACTCTGTACACACACACACACACACACACACACACACACACACACACACACACACACACACACACCAGCTGTTTCCATTACAGTTCTACTCAAGATGTTTCTCCATGGTGTTAAAGTCCAGCTGCTTCATTAACTCCAGGTAGAGTGCTCCTGCTCCATCCCATAATACCCCTGGTACCATGTGGTCCTGCTCCATCCCATAATACCCCTGGTACCATGTGGTCCTGCTCCATCCCATAACCCTGGTACCATGTGGTCCTGCTCCATCCCATAATAACCCTGGTAGCATGTGGTCCTGCTCCATCCCATAATAACCCTGGTACCATGTGGTCCTGCTCCATCCCATAATAACCCTGGTACCATGTGGTCCTGCTCCATCCCATAATAACCCTGGTACCATGTGTTCCTGCTCCATCCCATAATAACCCTGGTACCATGTGGTCCTGGTCCTCCACTCTGAGGAAGATGGACGTCCAGAACATAGTTCTCTTAGATCTTTGAATCAGATGTAGAAACAGTTGAGTCTCCTCCTCTGTCCATCTGGTCTGAAGGGAACTGGTCATGTGACCCCTACGTCGGGTCACGTGACCTGGAGATGTCAACAAAGTGTTTCCATGTCCTGTGATGGAGACCTGTCCAGGTGTGGTTGACTCCACTCAGCAGGTGAGGTGAAGGTCTTCACAAACAGATTCCCAACTCGTAGGTTCGTGTTTCATTAGAGACACTGCAGTACAATCTGACTCTTTATTGACTGGTTCAGGCAAACTGAGGAGGTCCTGGAGTTTTAACAAGATAAACAAAATGAAACTTTACAGAAAATACAAAACATGTATTCAGGAACAAGACAATGCTCAGGAGAGACTCATGAACAGAGTCTCCAGCGGGACCACAGGTCTGTCCAGGTCCAGGTCCAGTTATGGACTCTTGGCAGACTTGGCCTGGAACACTGTGTTGTTGCATCCCTCTCTGTTTCGGGCGATCTCGATGGCGAAGAACTGAATCCTGGTGGCTGGAAACAAAAGTTCATCAGTGAACCATCAATCGTCAGTCACTGATCCATGTTCTGTCTCCAGGAGTTCCTGTAGCAACACCACGCTCTGTAGCAACTCCTGGCTGACTTATTCTGAAGGCCTGTCAGATTATAACACATAATCCGTAGATTATTAACCCTGTATTATGGGATGGAGACATTATGAACTAGTTTTGAGAGTTTATTTTTCAGAATTATTTAATTTTTTGTAAATTATCAAATGTAAATATAAGTTAATGGG
>CM055201.1:23818947-23856447 GCA_029224185.1 Karalla daura | reverse complement strand
GTCTCCACCCAAGTCTCCACCCAGGTCTCCACCCAGGTCTCCAGAGGTAAGGGAAGCTTTACTCTGCTTCTGCCACTACTACTTGTACTTCTGCTACTACTATTTACTACTAGTAATACTCCTTCTGCTACTGCTACTAATACTATTAGTACTACTACTACTAGTATTACTACCAATAATACTCCTTCTACCACTACTACTACAAAGTACTACTGCTTCTACTATTAATACTAGTACTACTGCTTATGCTACTACAACTACTACTACTAGTACTTCTGCTACTACTATTACTACTAGTACTACCCTTCTGCTACCACTTCTACTAATACTTCTACTACTGCTACTTCTACTGCTACTACTACTACTATTAGTTCTACTACTACCACTACATGTCTGACGTCTCCACAGGTGAAGACTCGTAGAGCGGAGAGTGAGAGTGGCTCCCCCGGTGGATCCACGCTGCAACTGCACACTGAACGCAAGATCAGCACCAGCCTGCAGCACTTCCACCGGCAGGTCACACACACACACACACACACACACACACACACACACACACACACACACAATGAAAATAAACATGTAAACACACAAGCGTGTTTTAAAAATATCTAAATATCTAATATCTAAAATATCTAAAATATCTAAAATATCTATTTATAACTGCAAACTGTCACAGTAAACACTGTGCACATCGGTCAACTGTATGTGTACATTTTATTTTACTTTCCAACAGTTTGTGTGTGTGTGTGTGTGTGTTGCCATGGTGACCAGCCTGTGGTTCTCTGGGTCAGTTGGAGGATCATTGAACTGCAGGGTCAGAGAGGGAACTTGATGAAAAACTAATTTTGTAGAAAAAAAACGTTCTTGAGAAACTTCATTTGAACATCAAAAGTCTGGCTACACAGCCGATGGTTGTTCAGGGTGAAGAATTAGTTTGTTTGTTCCAAGTTTCTTCATCATTTTCCACCACCCCACCCTCCAGAACTCACAGGTACATTACACACAACCTGAAGCTGAAACTGAGTCCGTCCTGAATCTCTTGCAGACAATGGAACCAACATCTACCGGAAACCTCCCATCTACAGACAAGGTGGGTTTGTTCCTCTCTTTCTCTCTCCTCCTCTCTCCTCCACACCCTTCCTCTCACATCCTCACCTCCTCTCCTCCTCTCTGCTCCTCACCCCTGCCCTCCCCTCCTCTGACTCCATGTCCTCAGACGTGCAGAAGCAGGCTGAGGGTCGTGGTGTCATCCAGTCGGCCAAGTTTCCAGCGGCTCAGCCTCCAGATCCCAACCAGCCGTCCAAGATCGAGACCGAGTACTGGCCCTGCCCGCCCTCGCTGGCCGCCATGGGTAACATGCAGAGCACACGCTAACAACACACAGGGCACACGCTAACAACACACAGAGCACATGCTAACAACACACAGGGCACATGCTAACAACACACAGAGCACATGCTAACAACACACAGGGCACACGCTAACAACACGTAGGGCACATGCTAACAACACACAGAGCACATGCTAACAACACATAGGCACATGCTAACAACACACAGAGCACATACTAATAACACATAGGCACATGCTAACAACAAGCAGAGCATACGCTAACAACACATTTAAACTGTGAAACCTCCAGACCATCAAATCTCTGCCGACTATCTGCTGCTGCTCTCCTGCCAGTCCTGGCTGAGGAGCCTCCTGTCTCTCTCTGAGGTTCTTCTAGAGAGACAGACAGACAGACAGACAGATCTACAGATAGACAGATAGAGACAGATTTTTTGGAGCTGTTTTCTCAATGATACTGTTACTCTCTGGAGCCACCAGGGGGCGCTGCTCCACCTTCAAACATGGGAGCTCAAGCACAACCTGAGACACCTACCTCATCTCTCTCTCACACACACACACACACACACACACAGAGACACACACACACACACTGGTGCTAAGCTGCTTTGCTAACTTGTTGTCAGAGATCGAGTGGAGGAAGAAGAAGTTTCAGGAGGAAGATGAGTTTGAAGACCTGACAGAAGAAGCCAAGACCCTGCAGGAGCAGGAGCTGGAGAAGGTGTGTGAGTAAACACACACACACACACACACACACACACACACACACTGACTGACTGACTGAGGTCTCTATGCTGACTCCAGATCAAGTCCAACCTGGGTCGGTTGATCCTGAAGGAGGAGAAGGAGAAGGCTGTTCACTTCAGGAGGAAGACGCAGTCGCTGCCCGACAGAACACACATGCACGCCAGTAAGACGCTTACGTGTTCCTTCCATCCCGTGTTCCCTCCATCCCGTGTTCCTTCCATCCAGTGTTCCCTCCATCCCGTGTTCCTTCCATCCCGTGTTCCCTCCATCCCGTGTTCCTTCCATCCAGTGTTCCATCCATCCAGTGTTCCCTCCATCCCGTGTTCCCTCCATCCCATGTTCCCTCCATCCCGTGTTCCTTCCATCCAGTGTTCCCTCCATCCAGTGTTCCCTCCATCCCGTGTTCTCTCCATCCCATGTTCCCTCCATCCCGTGTTCCTTCCATCCAGTGTTCCCTCCATCCAGTGTTCCCTCCATCCCGTGTTCCCTCCATCCCATGTTCCCTCCATCCCGTGTTCCTTCCATCCAGTGTTCCCTCCATCCCGTGTTCCCTCCATCCCGTGTTCCCTCCATCCAGTGTCCCCTCCATCCCGTGTTCCCTCCATCCCGTGTTCCCTCCATCCAGTGTCCCCTCCATCCTGTGTTCCCTTCATCCCGTGTTCCCTCCATCCCGTGTTCCCTCCATCCAGTGTCCCCTCCATCCTGTGTTCCCTTCATCCCGTGTTCCCTCCATCCTGTGTTCTTCAGGTTCTTTTCTCTCTTTCTTCAGGTTTGTCTGCAAGTGCATCAAAGTCTCCGTCTCGCTCAGGTCTGACCAGAGTAAGTGCTGAAGATCAGGATGCATGTGTATGTTGTGGGCTGAGAGAGAGATGGAGGGAGAGATGTAGAGAGAGAGAGGGAGAGATGGAGGGAGAGATGTAGAAAGAGAGAGAGGGAGGGAGAGATGTTGAGAGAGAGAGGGAGAGATGGAGAGATGGAGAGAGAGAGGGAGAGATGGAGGGAGAGATGTTGAGAGAGAGAGGGAGAGAGGGAGAGATGGAGAGAGAGAGGGAGAGATGGAGAGATGGAGAGAGAGAGGGAGAGAGGGAGAGATGGAGAGAGAGAGGGAGAGAGGGAGAGATGGAGAGAGAGAGGGAGAGATGGAGGGAGAGATGTAGAGAGGGATGGAGGGAGGGAGAGATGAAGGACGAACACAAAGTCGCGGTGATTGGTTAAAACTGCAACGTTCACGGGGAGAGGCTGAGTTTGCGTTGAAGTTGCAAATTGCAACATCGCAAAATCCTGGTGGGTCTGATTATGATGATGTCATGATGATGATGATGATGTCATAATGTCCTGAATATGACGAGCGTGCATTAACGTGAATGTGATTATTGGATGAGTGATCTGAGGATGATCACACGCTGAACTCAGCTCTCTGTCACAGATGCAGTCAGCAGAGTTCTCCACAGACGCAGACAAGGGGCGACCAGGTACACACACACACACACACACACACACACACACACACACACACACACACACACACACACACACACATTCTGACAGCGTGATGGATTGCATGTTCTGACCTCTGATCTTCATGGTCTTTGCAGCCGCTCAGGTAAGAACGTCGCCTGTGTGTGTCGCATGTGCATGACGTGCTGCTCCAGCCACCTGTAAACACCTGTACACACCTGCAAACTCCTGTACACACCTGCAAACACCTATAAACACCTGTAAACACCTGTAAACACACCTGTGTCCTTGATGTGTCGCTGCTTAGCGTTACTGTGATGGTTTTGTCTGTGTAAATTGTGTAGAAATGTCTTTCATACTGTGTGTGTGTGTGTGTGTATGCGTGTGTGTGTGTGCGTGTGTGTGTGTGCGTGTGTGTGTGTGTGTATGCGTGTGTGTGTGTGTGTGTGTGTGTATGCGTGTGTGTGTGTGTGTAGAACGGGGAGTCTCGGAGGGACAGGATGGACAGAGGAAACTCTCTGCCAAGTATCCTGGAGCAAAAGGTGAGTGTGTGTGTGTGTGTGAGAGAGAGAGAGAGAGAGAGAAATGTCTGATTGGTCAGACAGCTGATGATCTCATCTTATTGATCTGATCTGATCTCCTCTGATCTCTGATCTTCTCAGATCTATCCGTATGAAGCTCTGGTTGTGACCCACAGAGGGCGCTGTAAACTGCCCCCGGGGGTCGACCGCACCCGCCTGGAGGTGAGACACACTGGGTGTGTGTGTGTGGTGTGTGTGTGCTGCCTGCTGGGCTGATTGGCTGACCTGTGGCTCCGCCCCCTCAGAGACACCTGTGTGTGGAGGAGTTCCAGCATCTGTTTGGGATGAACATCTCCGACTTCGACCGTCTCTCTCTCTGGAAACGCAACGAACTCAAGAAGAAAGTCTCACTTTTCTAACAGGAAGTGACCTCATCCACAGGCCTCACCGTGCACGCACGCACACACACACACACACACACACACACACACACACACACACACACACACACACACACACACCCTCTGACTAACCAATCAGCTGCCAGTCCTGAGAAGGAGACGCATTGATGACCGGTCCTAACTGAACCCTTTACTCCACTAACCTGATGCACTAACTCAACTCCTCTTCATCATCTTCATCACCACCACCATCGTGTCAACCTCAGGTCGGATTCAAGAACAGGTTACCGTGGAAACCAGGCGCCTTCAGCGTGGGAGGAACTGGTACTGGTACTGGTCTGAACCAGTGGAGGAGGAGGATACGTACTGGTCTGAACCAGTGGAGGAGGAGGATACGTACTGGTCTGAACCAGTGGAGGAGGAGGATACGTACTGGTCTGAACCAGTGGAGGAGGAGGATACGTACTGGTCTGAACCAGTGGAGGAGGAGGATACGTGCTGGTCTGAACCAGTGGAGGAGGAGGATACGTACTGGTCTGAACCAGTGGAGGAGGAGGATACGTGCTGGTCTGAACCAGTGGAGGAGGAGGATACGTACTGGTCTGAACCAGTGGAGGAGGAGGATACGTACTGGTCTGAACCAGTGGAGGAGGAGGATACGTACTGGTCTGAACCAGTGGAGGAGGAGGATACGTACTGGTCTGAACCAGTGGAGGAGGAGGATACGTACTGGTCTGAACCAGCTGTAAACCTCTGGAAGATTGTGAGAAGCAGCTGTTGTGTTGCTACAAAGCAGAAGAACACCAGTGGCTCCTTCTACTGTCCCATGGAGGAGACCAGGAGGAGACCAGGAGGAGGAGACCAGGAGGAGAGGAGGAGCAGGAGGAGGAGCAAGATGAGAGGAGGAGCTAATGGAACGTGCCATCAGGCTCGGATCTGACACCTGGACTGCGCTGTCTTGTCTTGATGATGCTCTGCCACACTGAGGACTGTGTCAGGTTACGACACCTGTTATAACACGCTGGTCCTTCTTGTTATAACATGAAACTATCTCGTCATTTCAAGATCATATTTCCTTGTTATAATGTCATGATGTGAGGTAACAATATGTCTCTCTCTACCTGATGTTCTGGAGGCTTCAGATTCTCCAGTTATTGATGAGGGGATTAGGTTATAGATTATAGATTATAGAGGCTTTAGGTTCTCCAGTTATTAATGAGTGGATGAGTTGTGATCAGTGACTGATTTAAAGAGTCAGACCCTCTGGAGCTAGCAGTGCTCCTCAACTATGATAGTTCAATTATAACATTTTGAAATAACCTGATGACTCAACCTTCTAATTTGTATGTGATACTGAGCCGCGACACGCTGCCGTACCATTGTGACGCTCTGCTTCCTGTAACGTTGGCGAGGTCTCCTCCTGAAGGAGGCGCTGGAGGACACGTCCATCCTCATGTTCTTCATGACAATCCAGACACATTTAAGTGCTTTTCTGCCTTTGTTGATGTTCTAGAAACATGCTGAAAGTGTTTAGCATCATGTGACCTGTTCTTATTGTATCCTGATTGGCTGCTGTCCGCAATCAGTCAACCAGCCAACCAACCAATCAATCATCTGTTAATCGACCTCTTCCTGGTTCAGACCTGACTTCCTGTTAGTTTGGGAGCTGATCAGTAGGAGGGGCTTGGTCACATGGTCACAGTTGATCTCATTATTTATTTATTATTATTTATTATTATGAGGAGCTTTTCGAACTCTGGTTAGTTCCTTCACTTCTGTTCACTGTCCAATCAGCTCTCCTCTCTTCTGATGACATCACCACATCCTCTAGTCGCACTAGCCAATCAGATCCATCTTCCCCTCTGCTTCACGCTGTCTGTGGCACCATGTTAAACAGTCAATAAACGAGATACAAAACGTGTTTGCTGCAGCGTGGTGACGCTCAGGATTCTTCAGTTTCTGTCTGTAGAAAACCTGCCGACCAAACAGCTCCTTCGCTGCTGAACGGTCATGTTCTGTCCCATGTGAACCATCAGAACCTGAGACAGCAGCTAGACAGGTTGACCAACCAACCGTCTGAAGCCTCAGATCAGCTGGTTGAATGAGCCAGATCAGGTGTGCTGCTGCAGGGTTGGAACAGGTTGTCCAGCCCTGGTCTAGTGAAGGCTGATCAGTTTGTGACACTACTGTGTAGTACTGCCTCCTCTGATTGGCTGAGTGTAACTTCCTGTGCTACCCGTTTTCCTCTCTCTCACACACACACACACACACACACACACACACAGACAGACACACACACAGTTTTTTGTTTTTTATTGAATGGAGTGAAACATCTACAGAAATGCAGCCTCTTGTTACACAAACGCCACAAAAACGATTTTCTTCCCCAAATTTAGCTGCAAAGAAAAGAAACAGTTGATTTATTTACTTCCTGTACATTCTGTGATATGCTCTGAGCTGACGAGGCCTTGCTCTCCTGCCCCAAAACAAAACTAAATAAAAAAACAAAAAACAAATAGTGGAATGGACGCCTGCAGCTGCGACGTCTCTGCTGCCTCCCGCTTCCCTTTACGTAACCGTGCTTTTATTTTGAAAGGGCTGCGGCATCACACCCATCACGTCCAGTTATCAGCTCCTCAGCTACTTCCTGCCTCCAGGGGCCAATAAGTGGAGACAAGCAGCGATGTGGGCGGGGCCACAGACAGGCGGGACGCTTTAGCTCCACCCCCTCTGACCCCTAACGCCCAATAAGCTTCAGCCTGAATCTGTGACTTAAAAACAAACAAAAAGCTTCAGGATGAAAAGAGGAGAAGAAACAAACATTTATCAGCAAAAAAAGAGGAAACACTCAGACAGAGCTCAGCGTCGCCACGGCAACAGGACGGACACGCCCTGCCCATGCAGGGGTGTGTGTGTGTGTGTGTGTGTGTGTGTGTGTGTGTGTGTGTGTGTGTGTGTGTGTGTGTGTGTGTGTGTGTGTGTGTGTGTGTGTGTGTGAGAGAGAGAGAGAGCGCATGGACACAGCGTTTAATGTGCATCGTCTCCTCTCCAGCGAGGCGTTGCAGCGTGGACTCCGCCCCCTCTGGCGGCCGTGGGCGTCCGCTCAGTCTGAAACGTGATTGGTCGATTAACGGAGGATGGAATAAATTAACGGAGGTGACATCACCCCGACGATGGAGCTGCCGCCTCCTCCTGAGGGGAGAGGAGGGAGGAAGGGGAGGAAGCAAGGAAGCGCGGGGGGGGGGGGCTCCAGCCCTGGGGGCGGGGCCTCTAGGCCTGGGGGGCGGGGCCTCTAGGCCTGGGGGGCGGGGCCTCTAGGCCTGGGCGTTGGTCCCGTTCTTGTCCAGGATGTTGAAGCTGGGCAGAGCGTCCTGGCGGCTGTCGCGGCGTGGCGGCATCCTCTCGTTGATGCGGTCCAGACCCCGAGCCTCCTCGAAGCTCTGGATGCGATGCTGAGGACTGAAGCCTTGACCAGCTGGGGGGGGGGGCAGGGGGGGGGGCGGGGGGGGGGGGGGGGGGTAGACAGGCGGTCACTGCTATGTCTGAGCTGCAACCTCCCCTCTGTCACATACCAGAGTAATACGATCAAACACACACTCCCTCACTCACTCTACCCCCCCCACCCCACCCTGTCTCTCTCTCTCACACACACACACACACCCACAGACACCCACAGACACACACACTTACTCGGGCCAAGTCAGGGCAGCATGAAACAGAAACAGGCAGAGGTTAGAGAGACTCGTTCCGACTAAAGATGAAGCCTGTCAATCGATCTGTCCATGCACACAGACAGACACAGACAGACACAGACAGACACAGACAGACACAGACAGACACAGACAGACACAGACAGACACAGACAGACACAGACAGACACAGACAGACACAGACAGACACAGACAGACACAGACAGACACAGACAGTGACAGCTGTACCTTTGGCCTCCTCTGCTTCTACCGTGGCTGTGGGAATCCAGAACAACAGAGAAACACAGAGGAGCAGTGTTACACTTCTCATCGCCATGGCAACCAGTCAGAGCTGCTACAGGTTACTACACACGACTACAGGTTAGCTACAGGTTACTACACACAGTTACAGGTTAGTTACAGGTTACTACACACGACTACAGGTTAGCTACAGGTTACTACACACAGTTACAGGTTAGTTACAGGTCAGCTACAGGTTACTACACACAGCTACAGGTTAGCTACACGGTACTTCAAGTTCAACAGTCACCAGCAGTGACCAGTGGTTACCAGCAGTGACCAGTGGTTACCAGCAGTGACTAGCAGTGACCAATGGTTACCAGCAGTGACCAGTGGTTACCAGCAGTGACTAGCAGTGACCAATGGTTAACCACTGGTAACCTGGCGTCCCTCACTCACCGTCCTGCAGCGTCTTGCGTCCTCCTGATAGAACTCCCAGAGGAAGAGTTCCTGTCGGGGTCAGACCCTTCAGCTGCAGCACGCTCTCGTTCTCCTCCCTGGACACACACACACACACACACACACACACACACACACACACACACACAGGTACATAAAGTACTGCAACACTGCAGGACTCGGAGCTGGGTACTACAGTACTGAGGAGGGTACTACAGTACTGAGGAGGGTACTACGGTACTGAGGAGGGTACTACAGTACTGAGGAGGGTACTACGGTACTGAGGAGGGTACTACGGTACTGAGGAGGGTACTACGGTACTGAGGAGGGTACTACAGTACTGAGGAGGGTACTACGGTACTGAGGAGGGTACTACAGTACTGAGGAGGGTACTACGGTACTGAGGAGGGTACTACAGTACTGAGGAGGGTACTACGGTACTGAGGAGGGTACTACGGTACTGAGGAGGGTACTACAGTACTGAGGAGGGTACTACGGTACTGAGGAGGGTACTACGGTACTGAGGAGGGTACTGCCAGAGGAACATCTTAAAATAACAGGTTATTTTCTGAACGAGATCGTTTCATCGTTTGAGGACAAATGATTGTGACACAGTTGATTAAAGGAGGACGAGGAGTCATTAACCTTCATCTGGCGAACTGGTTCAAACGAGGGGGGGGGGGGTAGGAGGGAGAGGAGGGGGAGAAGGGGGAGCAGGGGGAGCGTTGGGAGCATTGGGAGCAGGGGGAGGAGGTGGAGGAGGCTCCTCAAAATTTTCGAACAAACCTGAGAACAGAGAAGACGCGCGCCATCTTTCCAATGGCCCGGATCTTGTTCCTGATCACCTCCTTCCTCACAGCCGGAGCTCCACCTGAGGACGCACACGCACACGCACACGCACACGCTTGACTCGCCACAAACTTTTGACATGCGAATAACAAAGTTGTTCCAGTGATAAACTTAACCTCGACACACATGATGTGTGAAGACTGACTGTGTGTGTGTGTGTGTGTGTGTGTGTGTGTGGCGTGGCACCTTCTTACCCTCACATGTGTCGTCACCCTCTGACATCAACTCGTCATCGGAGCAGATGTTCAACACGTTCACCAGCATCTCTGTCACTGTGGACACACACACACACACACACACACACACACACACACACACACACACACACACACACACACACACACACACACACACACACACACACACACACACACAGACAGACACACCTCAAATAAACCTTTGGTCACATCTTTTTTATGTCTTTGTAAACCTTACTGTGAACACAGGAAACTACAAGAACACACACACACACACACACACACACACATACACACACACACACAGCCTCACCTTTCTCCCCTACGAAGGGCAGGGACCAGGTGAAGACGTCCATGAAGTTGGGCAGCCAGTACGGGTGTGGGGAGCAGTTGAACTGTCGGATGTTCATCACGTTGTTCTCATACTTTAGCACCGCAGCTGGACGCACACGCACACGCGTGCACACGCACACACACACACACACACACAAGCACACACATACATATATACACACGCGCCCACACAAACCCACACGCACACAGGTTAACGTCCTGCTGCATGATGCAGCCCCAGCCTCCTGTTGCCAGGCGACGGTTTCCTGGCGTTGCCACGGTTACCGTCCTTCACCTCTCCTACCTTTGTTGTTGTAGACATCCAGGTAGTTGGGAGCAGAGAAGATGGTGATGAGGGACGGAAATCCTGTCGTCTGACTCTTCCTATACATTCGATACCTGATGGTCCGGAACACACACACACACACACACACACACACACACACACAGACTCAGTAAGTCTGTATTGACCCAGTGTGTGTGTGTGTGTGTGTGTGTGTGTGTGTGTGTGTGTGTGTGTGTGTGTGTGTCAGCCTCACCCTGCATCCTGGGCTTCGTGTGCTCGTATTACAGACAGCAGGTTGTTGTTCATCAGGAAGTCGCAGACTGCAGGGTAACTGGACAGGAAACAGTCCCATTAGCAGGCGTCACATGACTGCAACCTCACACACAGTACAGCCACTGCTCCTCCTCAGAGAGAGGAGCCAGCTGAGGAGGTCCATCATCTGGTCAGGATGCTGCTGGATCCTGGTTCCTGGCATGTCCATGAGGAGACCAGAGGAGACCCAGGACTCTGGAGAAGTGAGATCTCTCAGCCTGGGAGCGAGATGGAGGAGCTGGTAGAAGGAGTGTCTGCAAAGTCACCTGATCATGACCATGAATGCAGGAGAGACAACCAATTGGAGCACAGCCTATGTGTGGTTGCCAGATCAGCATGACAGGAGCCAGATCTGAGCAGGAACACAGCTCCAAAGAGGATTGTAGATCAGACACTGGGGCTGTGATGGAACCACAGCTCATAGCCTCTACGTTAACCCAGGTCCAGGTCCAGGTCCAGGTCCAGGTCCTGGTCCTGGTCCTGGTCCTGGTCCTGGTCCTGGTCCTGGTCCCAGCAGCAAACAGCTGCAGGATAAAGAGGCTTTGGAGCAGCAGCTGCTTCCTGCTGCCTCTGACCTCCGTGTGGTGCCAACATCACACGTCCAGAGCAGGAACGAGGCGAGCAGACTGGCGGTTAATTGACTCAGTGTGGCAGTTAAGCCTCGCTCACTGATCCACAGATAAGCCATTGTTGCAGAGCAGTAATCAGCTCAGCCGACAGCTCAGTGACAGCAGCAGCAGGCTGCAGCAGGATGCAGCAGGCTGCAGGAGGCAGCAGCAGGAGGCAGCAGCAGGCTGCAGCAGGCTGCAGCAGGCTGCATCAGGAGGCAGCAGGCTGCAGGAGGCAGCAGCAGGAGGCAGCAGGCTGCAGCAGGCTGCAGGAGGCTGCAGGAGGCAGCAGCAGGAGGCAGCAGGCTGCAGCAGCAGGAGGCAGCAGGCTGCAGCAGGCTGCAGGAGGAGGCTGCAGGAGGCAGCAGCAGGAGGCAGCAGGCTGCAGCAGGCTGCAGGAGGCAGCAGCAGGAGGCAGCAGGCTGCAGCAGGCTGCAGGAGGAAGCAGCAGGAGGCAGCAGGCTGCAGCAGGCTGCAGGAGGAAGCAGCAAGAGGAAGCAGGCTGCAGGAGGCAGCAGCAGGAGGCAGCAGGCTGCAGGAGGCAGCAGCAGGAGGCAGCAGGCTGCAGCAGGCTGCAGGAGGCTGCAGCAGGCTGCAGGAGGCTGCAGAAAGGCTGCAGGAGGCTGCAGAAAGGCTGCAGGAGGCAGCAGGCTGCAGCAGCAGGAGGCTGCAGCAGGAGGCAGCAGGCTGCAGCAGGCAGCAGGAGGCAGCAGGCAGCAGCAGGCTGCAGGAGGCAGCAGCAGGCAGCAGCAGGCTGCAGGAGGCAGCAGCAGGCTGCAGGAGGCAGCAGGCTGCAGCAGCAGGAGGCTGCAGCAGGAGGCTTCAGGAGGCAGCAGCAGGCTGCAGCAGGCAGCAGGCAGCAGCAGGCTGCAGGAGGCAGCAGGAGGCAGCAGCACAGCTACCTGTAGAAGTAGGAGCAGCCTCTGACGCTGTTGTGGCAGAAATGTTCCTGAGTCTTCTCGGAGCCGTAGTCCTCACCAGGGTCCGACCACAGCAGGTCACACATGGGCCCGAAGGCAGGGGGCTCCTTAAACCGGTCCAGCTGCACACACACACACACACACACACACACACACACACACACACACACACACACACACACACACACACACACACACACACACACACACACACACACACACACACACACAGTCATGTTTATGTCTTGTAAAATTGTTATGTCTTGTAATCACATAAAGGCACATGAGGTTGTACTATATAAAGTCAGGTGTTCATTCCTGTGAGTGGCAGCAGAGACAGCCAATCAGAGCTTAGCCTATGTGTGGTTGACAGGTCAGCATGAAAAGAGCCAGATCTGAGCGGGAACAGACAACAGCAACAAACAGGTTTGTAAAAAGGTTGAAAAATAGACTGTGTGTGTGTGTCAGTGTGTGTGTGTTTGTTTGTGTCAGAGTGTGTGTGTGTGTGTTAGTGTCAGCGTGTGTGTGTCAGAGTGTGTGTGTGTTTGTGTCAGAGTGTGTGTGTCAGACTGTGTGCGTGTGTGTGTGCGTGTGTGTGTAATTGTGTCAGAGTGTGTGTGTCAGACTGTGTGTGTCAGACTGTGTGTGTTTGTGTCAGAGTGTGTGTGTCAGACTGTGTGTGTGTGTGTGTGTGTGTGTGTGTGTGTGTGTGTGTGTCACCTTGCGGATGTCGTCCAGGCAGGTGACCTCGGGGCTCAGTCCTCCATGCACACACAGGAACTGCTGGTTGAGCAGCGCAGCCAGAGGCAGGCAGTCGAAGGCGTCCATGCAGGCATCGTACACACGCTCAGAGTACTTTATCTTACCTACACACACACACACACACACACACACACACACACACACACACACACACACACACACACACACACACACACACACACACACACACACAGCCAGGTCAGGCCACAGGTCACTCTGAGGAACACCCATCTGTGTGTGTGTGTGTGTGTGTGTGCGTGTGCGTGTGTGTGTCAGACTGTTTGTGTGTGTGTTTGTGTCAGAGTGTGTGTGTGTGTTAGACTGTTTGTGTGTGTCAGAGTGTGTGTGTGTCAGAGTGTGTGTGTGTGTGTGTGTGTGTGTGTGTGTGTGTGTGTGTGTGTGTGTGTGTGTGTGTGGGACTCACACTCCTGCTTGAAAGTGAAGTACTCTGTGAGGTGCCGGCACTCGTGGTTCCCTCTAAGCAGGAACAGCGTGTTGGGATGGTTGATCTTCAGAGCCCAGAGGTACAGCACACACTGCACACACACACACATCCAGTCACACAACCTGAGACCGTGTGTGTGTGTGTGTGTGTGTGTGTGTGTGTGTGTGTGTGTGTGTGTGTGTGTGTGTGTGTGCATCCATACAAGCTATGTGTGTGTTTTTGTGTGTGTAGTGTGATTCAGAGCAGCCCTCAGTGTAATCACAGCCCCCCCAGGTTCTGAAAGCTCTGAGGCTCTGAGGCTCTGAGGCTCTGAGGCTCTGAGGCTCTGAGGCTCTGAGGCCCTCAGGTTATGAGGTTCTGGTCCAGGTCGGAGTGGATCCTGAACCAGAGCGAGCAGCAGGAAGGAAACCAGGCTCTCTGAATATAAACCACTTCTAAATTAATCTGGTTCAGTGGAGCAGCCGCTGCTCCAGAACAGCTCTGTCCCTGATTCAGGAGAGGGGGCGGAGCCTCCAGGACGTCCTCTGACCCCGCCCACGACCACAAAACACTGGTTCAGTGTACGTTAGATGTTCCACACAAACACGCCTGAGTGGATCTGGACCTCAACCCAACTTCCTGCTTTCTACACTCTTACATTCATCTTTTGAAGGTGTGTGATCTGTGTGTGTGTGTATGTGTGTATGTGTGTGTGTGTATGTGTGTGTGTGTGTGTGTGTGTGTGTGTGTGCGCGTGTGTGTGTGTGTGAGACCCACCTCGATGCTGAAGTAGCCTCGGTCCACGTAGTCTCCGAGGAACAGGTAGCGGGTGCTGCTGGGAGCTCCGCCTACCTCGAACAGCTTCATCAGGTCAAAGAACTGGCCATGGACGTCTCCACACACTACACACACACACGCACACACACACAGATCAAAGTGACGTTTCATGTGACCCCTACGTCAGGTCACGTGACCTGGAGATGTGAACAAAGTGTTTCCATCACACTTTGAGATCAGCTTCTAGATGGACACGTGTGGAGGAGCAGCTCAGGAGAGGAGCTGTGTGGGGAGCGCTATGGGAGGGTGAAGCTGTGAGGTGTGACAGACCTGTGATGGGCGCCTCCACCTCCAGCATGCACTTCTCCTGCCGCAGGATGGCGGCGCCCTCGTTGATGATGCGTAGCGCCGCCTCCTCCTGCAGACGGCCCTCCCTCAGCAGGTGGGCCCGCAGCACCTCCACGCTGGGCCGCCCGTCCACGTACAGCTCAGACACCCCCAGCCGCGAGCCGGGGGGGTAGGGCACGGCTGCACACACACACACACACACACACACACACTGTTAGACACAGTGTAACGTACAGTACACCCAGCTACACCATGAGGACACACCACAGACACAACTGGCCCTGGTTTACAGAGGGCCGGAGGAGGAGGAGCCTCTGAGCCATTACTGGTTAATTACAGACTTAAACACGTTAACTCTGAGAGACACACACACACACACACACACACACACACACACACACACACACACACACACACACACACACACACACACACACACACACACAGGTGCTTCTGGAGCTGCAGGCTCCCTGTTTCCCTGCAGCAGGTGGAGACTTCCTGTTTTGAGCTCAGCCAATCAGAGTGCAGCGCTGTGGCGGCGAGCAGCATTTCCTGCACCACTTCCTCTACACACACACACACACACACACACACACACACACACACACACACACACACACACACACACACACACACACACACAGCGTC
This sequence comes from Karalla daura, assembly GCA_029224185.1. Lineage (NCBI taxonomy): Eukaryota > Metazoa > Chordata > Actinopteri > Chaetodontiformes > Leiognathidae > Karalla > Karalla daura. The sequence goes on along the minus strand of CM055201.1, from coordinate 23,841,115 downwards.
CTGCTCAGAGCCACTGATCCACAACCACTATTCTAATAATCATTCAAATAATCGTTCGGTTCGTTTAAGCATTAAAAACCGATCTCCGCTTTTTAATGTGAATATTTTCTGGTTTCTTTAATGTCCAATATCAGAATTTAGACATAATTTACAAAAAAATCTTTCTCTTTAAATGGAGGAGTATTTGATTATGTTGATTAAAAATGGATTAATCATGAACTAATCAATGGTTGTTGTAGCTCTACGAACATGCTCTGCTCCAGAGACCCCATGCAGCACAGCATGTGTGTGTGTGTGTAATTAGTAACTCATTAATAACTAATTAAAGTGGGAGAGGAGAGACGTCTCTGTCCCAGTGATGATGACACAGACTCTTTGGGTCAGACCTCCACCAGCAGAGACCTCCACCACCAGAGACCAGAGACCTCCACCACCAGAGACCAGAGACCTCCACCAGCAGAGACCTCCACCACCAGAGACCAGAGACCTCCACCAGCAGAGACCTCCACCACCAGAGACCAGAGACCTCCACCAGCAGAGACCTCCACCACCAGAGACCAGAGACCTCCACCAGCAGAGACCTCCACCACCAGAGACCAGAGACCTCCACCAGCAGAGACCTCCACCACCAGAGACCAGAGACCTCCACCAGCAGAGACCTCCACCACCAGAGACCAGAGACCTCCACCAGCAGAGACCTCCACCACCAGAGACCAGAGACCTCCACCAGCAGAGACCTCCACCACCAGAGACCAGAGACCTCCACCAGCAGAGACCTCCACCACCAGAGACCAGAGACCTCCACCACCAGAGACCTCCACCACCAAAGACCTCCACCAGCAGAGACCAGAGACCTCCACCACCAGAGACCAGAGACCTCCACCAGCAGAGACCTCCACCACCAGAGACCAGAGACCTCCACCACCAGAGACCTCCACCACCAAAGACCTCCACCACAAGAGACCAGAGACCTCCACCACAAGAGACCAGAGACCTCCACCAGCAGAGACCTCCACCACCAGAGACCTCCACCACCAAAGACCTCCACCACAAGAGACCAGAGACCTCCACCAGCAGAGACCTCCACCACCAGAGACCAGAGACCTCCACCACCAGAGACCAGAGACCTCCACCACCAGAGACCAGAGACCTCCACCACCAGAGACCTCCACCACCAAAGACCTCCACCACAAGAGACCAGAGACCAGAGACCTCCACCACCAGAGACCTCCACCACCAGAGACCAGGGACCTCCACCAGCAGAGACCAGAGACCTCCACCAGCAGAGACCTCCACCAGCAGAGACCTCCACCACCAGAGACCAGAGACCTCCACCAGCAGAGACCAGAGACCTCCACCAGCAGAGACCTCCACCAGCAGAGACCAGAGACCTCCACCAGCAGAGACCTCCACCAGCAGAGACCTCCACCACCAGAGACCAGAGACCTCCACCAGCAGAGACCAGAGACCTCCACCAGCAGAGACCTCCACCAGCAGAGACCTCCACCAGCAGAGACCAGAGACCTCCACCAGCAGAGACCAGAGACCTCCACCAGCAGAGACCTCCACCAGCAGAGACCTCCACCAGCAGAGACCTCCACCAGCAGACCTCCTCCTCAGAGCAGCCTGGCATTGAACCGCAGGACCAGAGCACTGCACTGTCTGTCAGCAGGACTCTGATCATTCACCGATCAGTGTGTGTGTGTGTGTGTGTGTGTGTGTGTGAGGTCTGGGAGGCAGCAACACTCTCCTGCAGCTTTACACTCTTAAGCCTTCCTACCACACTGAGCCCATCATGTGTGTGTGTCTCACACACACACACACACACACACACACACACACACACACACACACACACACCTGCACTATGACTTCCAAGACTGTTCAGCTGCTATAGTTTGACAAACATGTCACTCTGCTGAGAACTACACCTAATCTATAGCAGATGTATAGCAGATCTATAACTGATACGTGAATGTTGTATGAACTAAACTATGACTGATCTATAGCAGATCTATAGCAGATCTATACCTGATACATGAATGTTGTATAAACTAAACTATGACTGATCTATAGCAGATCTATAGCAGATCTATACCTGATACATGACTGTGCTATAAACTAATCTATGACTGATGTATAGCTGATCTATGACCAGGTGAGCTGGACACACCTGCAGACGCAGTTGCGCATGGAGAGACCTGATCAGGTCCGACCTCCGATCAATCAGCTGATGACTTAACAGAAGATCAATCACCTCACATCAGAGCTCCACCTCCACATCTGCTCGTTCTCCTCAAAAATGAATTGGAAGGAAGAGATAGAAAGGGGTGTCTCATGCAGCCCAAGACACACACAGACACATCAGAATGAGACTAGTGGTTCACACGAGGTCTCAGGTTCGAATCCCTCAGAGGAGGAGCAGCCTCCAGGAACCTCCTGCAGATGTTTCCTCACCTTTGATGGGTCTCTCCGTGGTGGACAGCTTGTTCTGCTCCTTCGCAGACATCGTGGCTCCTGCTGCCTGTTGTCTCCCGCTGCCTGCTGTCTCCTGCTGTCTCCTGTCTCCTGCTGCAGTTAGCCGCTAGCTTCTCGTTAGCAGCGGCAATGCTTCGCCCCTCGGGCGGAGGAGACCGAGCCGAGCCGAGAGGAGCCGAACCAGGCCGAGCCGAACCAAGCCGAGCCGGCCTGGAGCTGAGGCAGAGGCAGAGGCTGGGGTTGGGGCTGGGGCTGGGTGTGGGGGGGGCGGGCTGGGGGGGTCGGTCCTGGAGCTGCGGAGCGACGGAGCCTGGTCCAGGAAGCGGAGCGGCCGTGGTGCGTTCAGGGGCAGCGCGTCAGATCATGTCCGCTCTCCGGACACTGTGAGGCCGCAGTCAGGCTGGGGAGGCCGCGGGGCTCCGCTGCTGGTCCGCTGCTGGTCCGGAGCCTCTGGAGCCTCTGGAGCCTCTGGAGCCGCTGGAGCCGCTGGAGCCGCTGGAACCGCTGGAGCCTCTGTCGGATTACTGTAATCCGCCGCCAGCGGATTTCCTACAACATGGCTGATCGCAAGGGGTTATGGGTAGTGTAGTAGTCACGGCTCCTCGCAGGGGTGTCTAGGTAGTGTAGTATTAATGCAGTACGAACGTTCTGAACGCTAGATGTCTCACGGCCATCTTACCACAGTCAGCTCTCTGGTAGATTTACAAACGTTTACAAACATGTACAAACATTAATCTATTGCAGTGTCATAGATACATATTTGATGTTTATAACGGTTGAAATCTGAGCAAGTTATTTATCTACAAAGTACATGTCCCAGTACCAACACAATGTGATGGTGAGGAGCTGCCCGGGGCAAGATGGCCGCCATGTGAGGACGAGGCGTCCAGCTCTCTGTGTGTCCATGGAAGGGACTGTTCCTGACTGAAAACTCAGGTGGCGTCCTGTGTCTAACAGCAGGTGTACTCTGACAGCCTGAGACGAGAGATGCTGAAACTTTGGAAATTCTATTTGTTACGTGCATTAAAAGTGTAATCCCGTGTAAATACATTTTTTGCTGAACAGAGCTCCAGACGTGTCAGCGGCTGCACTACCTGGTGGTTTCCAGCAGGTGTCAGTGTCACTCTACCACACCCTCGGTGGACAGACTGTTGGGTGGAAGACGGTTTCACAAAACTGCTCCAAATTATAAACTTCTTTAGGACTACGATAATCGTGTAATTCATAAAGACTTTATCTGTAGATGTGAGGCTGAGGAAACCAGTGAACCTCTTCATAGAACTTCTGTGAAAGGTGATGTGTAATGTATGTGCTCTTTATAGAATGTGAGCTGCTTTGTACGAATTGTGTTGATGATAGTGATTACTATTATTATTGCTATATGTAGAGTATTTGTTGTTGTGTGATATTTGTTATGTATTGTTGCTATTCTATCGATTGTTTTGCAAAAAGAACGATTGTTTTTGTGATATTGTTTAGTTTATGATGTTATATTTTCTTTATTTTGTACTATTATACATTAAATATGAATAATGTATCATACACACACGCACCCATGGGTGACGGTGCAGCGGTAGCAGCGCCCCCTACAGGCCGGGGCTGCAGTCACAGCGGCTGATCTCTTCAGTCCACCTTAAACAGTGAGGCTAACCGGGGGAGGGGTCGGGGGAGGAGAGGGGAGGGGAGGGGTTGGGGGAGGGGGAGGAGGAGGAGGAGGGGGGCCCCGCCCGTACCAGCTCTGACTCGACGTTAACTCAGCCTGAGCAGCTCCAGGACTCCGACCGTCTACCCGGGGCCAGGGTCGGAGCCGCTGCTCTCACTCACTCACACACACACACACACACACTCTGACTGCAGCGAGGCTCGGGCTGCCTGTGCACACACACACACTCACACACACACACACACACACACTCAGACGCTCGGACCGGGAGTCAGAAGTGAAAGTTAGGCCGGAGGGAGTGAGGCATGTCGGGGCAGCGCAGCTCGCTCAGCCCGTTCCCCAGCCCCCGGAGCCTGGCGGCCGCTGCCGCCCCTGCGGCCCGGGCCAAGCTCACACACCCGGGCAAAGCCATCCTGGCAGGTAGGCAGCTCCGCAACTTCCTCAACTTCTCCGAGCTCTCTGGGGAGCCACAGCTGTGGCGGGGTGTGTGTGTGTGTGTGTATGTGCGCGCGCGCGCGCGTGTGTGTATCAGGTCTGCATGGAGGTGCAGCGGCGTGGAAACTGGTTTTGATTCAAGGCTGAATTCCAGGACAGATTACCAGTGGCAGCAAGCATCTCTGAGCTCTGACCAGTCTGACCAGTCAGCCTGGGAACCAGCGTCCAGGAGCGCTGTGGAAGAGGTTCCTGGTGGAACCGGTTCCATCGTCTGGTTCCACTGGCTGGTCCCTGCAGGTCTCTGTAGAGGCTGTTTGTACCAGTATTACATTATTGTTTATATAGACTTGACATTTTCCTTTAATGTGTTGAGTGGCTGCTGCACTGTGATCTCTCAGCGTGGAGGTCAGTAAAGTATCAATCACCAGTCACCCGGCTCATCAGGCAGGTAGATGATAGACGATGCAAAAGAACTTTGTTGGTTCCAAGTTTGATAAATGAATAAAATCTCACTTTAATCCACCGAACATCCACAAACTATAGCAGGAGGTAGCAGGAGTGCAAATGCAGAATGTAACAGACCTGGCAACCTTTCAACTAATCAATCAGTTTTATTGCCAGGTAATTCTTGTTACCAGTTGTTATTTGATGCTATTTTGTTGATTTCCTTTGCAGGTAGAGTATAATTTATGTAATTTTTTTAGGTTTATATGACTTTTGTTTTGACTTGTGCTGCACCGTCCACTGTTTACAGCTGGTGCAGAAGACAGGAACGTCCAGAGTTTGAAGAAGTTCAGGACAACTCCTGAACCTTTAACCTCTGTCCACAGAGTGTGATGCGTTCAGGGACCTTTAACCTCTGTCCACAGAGGCAGCTCTCCTGGAGAGCGTGATTTGACATGGACTCTGAGGTGCTCCTTGTCTGGTTAGTCAATGAGTGACAGGTCTTCAACCTTCAGACTGTCTGTGGGTCTGTGGCCAGGCGGAGCCTCGGCGAGGCACCCCAGCCTCGCCGAGGCTCCTCAGCCTCGCTGAGCCAGCATGACGAAGCACTCTGCTCCATCACCTGGTTCACAGACTGTCACAACAGGAGCTGATCCAGACAGAGAGAGCGGTGTGGTTCAGTCAGACTGAGCCTTAGGCACACAATCAGACATGGAGACAGGTTCTACACAGGCGAGATGCTGCAGCATGAAGACACATGGAGAGGAAGGAGGAGGAGGAGGAGGAGGAGGAATGTATGTTGTGGGCTGAGGCTGGACCTGGGGCTGTGCTGCTCTTCAGTCCCTCCAGGATCTCGTGGGCTTTTTTTTGAGGTTGTTGCGTCCTAAAATGTTGATGTTGCATGAGCTCTTCTAAAAAATAGCCATGGAAGTTGCGGTGCTTTTTAGGTTTTTGTGATTACATTGCAGGAAGTGAAAGTTAAATAGTTGTGATTTTTCCCTTTTTGTAATCAAAGTTAAATAATATTTTAAATATGTAGTTATATGTAGTTACTGGAGAATTCATTTAAAGTCACTGGGATATGGTTCTTAAAGGATCCTAGGGTGACCAGACGTCCAGGGACAGTCCCTGATACGGCCGCCCTGTCCCCCGGTTACAGCTGTCCCCGAAAATGTCCCAGACTCTGGATGGGAGCGCAAAGAGAGATGGAGGGAGAGAGAGGGAGAGAGAGAGAGGGAGAGAGAGAGAGGGAGAGAGAGAGAGGGAGAGATGGAGAGAGAGATGGAGAGAGAGATGGAGGGAGGGAGAGAAGTAGAGAGAGAGAGAGAGATTGAGGGAGAGATGCGATAAACAAGCCATCTGAGTATCTGAAGTGTCAGGATGTAATGTGCCTGGTCGGCGCTAAGTGATGACATCATCAGGTAAGGCTCAGCCAATCAGCAGGATGGCCGCGCACATGTCGCTGCGTATTGAAGAAATTCAAAGCTCAGAACCTCACAAACGATTGGTCATATTCACAGGAAGGTCGCTGTGATTGGTTAAAAGTGCAACATCGCACTGAGTTCACTGACATATATATGGATACGTACTGGTCTGAACCAGTGGAGGAGGAGGATACGTACTGGTCTGAACCAGTGGAGGAGGAGGATACGTACTGGTCTGAACCAGTGGAGGAGGAGGATACGTACTGGTCTGAACCAGTGGAGGAGGAGGATACGTACTGGTCTGAACCAGTGGAGGAGGAGGATACGTACTGGTCTGAACCAGTGGAGGAGGAGGATACGTACTGGTCTGAACCAGTGGAGGAGGAGGATACGTACTGGTCTGAACCAGTGGAGGAGGAGGATACGTACTGGTCTGAACCAGTGGAGGAGGAGGATACGTACTGGTCTGAACCAGTGGAGGAGGAGGATACGTACTGGTCTGAACCAGCTGTAAACCTCTGGAAGATTGTGAGAAGCAGCTGTTGTGTTGCTACAAAGCAGCAGAACACTAGTGGCTCCTTCTACTGTCCCATGGTCCAGACCATGGAGGAGACCAGGAGGAGGAGACCAGGAGGAGGAGACCAGGAGGAGCTAATGGAACGTGACATTAGTCTGCTCTGATCTGCAGCAGTAGACAGGAGGAGAAAATCCTCTTCTCATTATTGACATAAAAAGGAAAAACAGCGAAGACAAAGTAAAAAAAAAGTCAAAATCTAGTTAAGTGTATTGTGTATTCAATCCCTGGCTGGTTAGCTTAGCATGTGTCCACCGTTCACACTTGGGTTAGGTTAGGTTAGGTTTAGGGTTAGTTTAGGGTTATGGTTAGGTTAGGTTAGGTCAGATCAGGTCTCAAGTGATGAATCCACAGGTGTTGGTGTTTTGAAGATAAATGAACAGATGAGTACAGACGAGAGGTGACGGACAGGTGGAGCTGCTCAGGTGTGTGTCTGAAGCCTCCACACCTGCTCAGGTGTGTGTGACCCTGCTGGCGCCTGCAGCCACTGATCCCAGGTCTGTCCTCACACTGTCCCCTGAGCTGCATGTGTGTGTGTGTGTGTGTGTGTGTGTGTGTGTGTGTGTGTGTGTGTGTGTGTGTGTGTGTGTGTGTGTGTGCCTGTTACAGTCCCAGGAAGAGCTCCTGCAGTCACTGACTGAGCGCTCCCTGAACCCTCCTCACGGTTCACCAGCACACAGGACTCTGACCTCGGCCTGGGGCCACGCTCACTCTGTCCTGAAGGTGAAACATCTCGCCCTTGTTCATGGAGGAAGTGTGAAATGCAGCTTGAAGAAACGTTTTTAATGTGACGTAGTGTGAAGCTGCCTGGTTCAGGTCAGTGAGGACGTGGAGGACGCGGCAGTTTTTCGTTGCTGCTTGCATGTCTGTTCTCTGCTCCTGGTTCTTCCTCAGCCTCTGGAAGAACCTGAGGAGGATCCTCAGCAGAGCTCCAGTTACCACTGAATGAAGGAGAACAAGCTGAGGAGCTACTGAGGACCAGGAGCAGAGTCTCTGATCATTACTGAGAGTGGAGCAGAGACAGCCAATCAGTGCTCATCTTACGTGTTGTTGCCAGATCAGCATTAAGGAGCCAGATCTGAGCAGGAACATAGCGTGACATTCCCACAGCTACAAACAGGAAGTAGAATGGACTCTTAGCTCTGATGGAGCAGAGCTCATAGCTTCTATGTTAGCAGGAGAACAGGAGGAGGTGATCCATTGGTCCAGTCCAGCTCCCCCTAGGAAGCAAAAGAGAAATAGAGACATAAAGTCCAAATATTCTGGGTTCTTTAGTATCTGTGAAGCAGACTGGGTCCTGATGAAACATAGATCAATATTTTATTGACTGAACAACTTGTTGGTAGCAGAAGCAACAGATAAGTGGACAAACACTTCAGTGTCAGTAACTTTAGCAGCACAACTACTTAGACTAGTTGGAGTTACACAACATCGACTCCATGAGGACGGAGGCTGATGTGACTGAGTGAGTCCACTGGTGAAGTAACGATCCTCGTGGAGTACCAGGGGTCTGAGGATAGACTGCCGAGATCAGCTGATCCAGGGTCAGATCAGCTGATCCAGGGTCAGATCAGCTGATCCAGGGTCAGATCAGCTGATCCAGGGTCAGATCAGCTGATCCAGGGTCAGTCCCACATGGAGAGATTCGTTCACTGTTTCAAACGTCCTGAGTGACGAGTGGAGCCATCGGACCACCGGCAGCAGCCAGTCAGCTCTGTGTGTGTGTGTGTGTGTGTGTGTGTGTGTGTGTGTGTGTGTGTGTGTGTGTGTGTGTGTGTGTGTGTGTGTGTGTGTGTGTGTGTGTGTGTGTGTGTGTGTGTGTGTGTGTGTGTGTGTGTGTGAACACTGTGTGCCCTGCAGGCTACACACCCCCTCACCCTGGCTCAGGGCCAGGGGGGCGGAGCCAGGCACATCACACACAGCAGCCAGCCAATCAGCAGCCGGCGCCAGGTCCTGCTCAACGGCAGATGTTTGACAGGACCAGGGTTAAGGTGGAGCTGCTGACACACACACACACACACACACACACACACACACACACACACATGCTTGTCTTGCCACAAACTCTTGACGTTTCACTTAGCATTTTATGAGTTTTTCTGTTTATTTTTGTAATCATCTGAATGGACTGTGTGTGTCTGAGTGTGAGTGTGCGTGTGTGTGTGTGTGTGTGTGTGTGTGTGTGTGTGTGTGAACTACATGATAAGGCTCCTCTTATCATGTAGATGTTGCTGATTCACCATAACCTGTGAGATGTTCATGCTGAAGGGAAGCCACACTGTTCCTTACTCAGAGTGCCCGCCTCAGTGGGACTCTACCCGGGCCCGGCGCTGAGGACTGGGTTAACCCTAACCTAACCTAACCTAACCTAACCTAACCTAACCTAACCTAACCTAACCTAACCTAACCTAACCTAACCCTAACCCTAACCCCCTCTGGCCACAGACTGTTCTGGAAGCAGCTGAGGCTGCTCAGACGTTGTGACGGTCCTCAGCTCCTCCCTCAGCCTCCGGCTGTGGTTAGTGGTGTGCAGCAGGTTTACCGACCAACAACCAGTCTTCTGTCTCTGTCCAGACAGTCTGGTACTAACTAGTCTGACTCTAACCAGTCTGACACTAACCAGTGTGTAACCAGTCTGGAGTGTTCCTGGAGAAGCACCGAGAGTCAGAGTCCCTGGTGGTGACCAGGTTTATTTTACTAACTTTACCTGGTTTTATTGATTCTCAGGAGCTTTGTTCCTCCAGCTGATCTGAGGTCAGCTGTCTGGCTGAGTCTGATTTAATGAGACTGTTTAGAGAGTTAGAGATGAGCTGCTGGTTACAGCTGGAGATGGAGACCAGCTCTGACAGTTTAGTTAAAGCTCTTTAGCTAGTGTTGGGACGGGTTGTTAACTCCAGGACGCTGCAGACTGAGCTGAGCTGTGCTGTTCCAGGTGGGATCGCCGGAGGCATCGAGATCTGCATCACGTTCCCCACAGAGTACGTGAAGACGCAGCTGCAGCTGGACGAGAAGGCCAACCCGCCCAAGTACCGAGGCATCGGTGAGCCCCGCCCCCAGCCCCGCCCCCAGACAGGCCCCGCCCCCTGCCAGACCCCGCCCCCCCAGTGGTGTTGTTTTCTTTTCTTTGAACCATACACCCTCATGACATTGGCAAAAAAGTTGAAAGAAAGATGAACTGGCCATGTTTGACTCTAAGGCAGTGTTTTCTGTCAACATACTATTATCTACTTATAGAATTCTGCAAAAGTAAAATGTAAAAATTTATAAAAAATAACATTATCATTAAATTCCATGTTATATAGTGAGTTATTGTCTGATTGAAAAATGAGCCAGAATGGATTAAGAGCAACAGGATGCGGAGGTTAAATGTGTGTGTGTGTGTGTGTGTGTGTGTGTGTGTGTGTGTGTGTGTGTGTGTGTGTGTGTGTGTGTGTGTGTGTGTGTGTGTGCAGGCGACTGTGTGAAGCAGACAGTGAGCAGTCATGGGGTGCGGGGTCTCTACAGGGGGCTCAGCTCGCTGCTGTACGGATCCATCCCCAAAGCAGCTGTCAGGTACCACACATACACACACACACACACACACACACACACACACACACACACACACACACACACACACACATATATACACACACACACATCCACACATCCACACACACACACACACATAACCACACAAACACACGCATGTTGATGTGGTTGAGTCGTCTGGTCCCTGCAGGTTCGGGGTGTTTGAGTTCCTCAGTAACAAGATGAGAGACGAGAGCGGCAAACTGGACAGCAAGCGAGGCTTCCTGTGTGGCCTCGGTGCCGGAGTGGCCGAGGCCGTGGTGGTGGTCTGCCCCATGGAGACGGTCAAGGTCAGAGACACTAACTAACCAACTAACCAACCATCTAACTAACCAGCCACAAGCTCAGAGGTCATCTCTCTGTCCTGCAGGTGAAATTCATCCATGACCAGACGTCAGCGAACCCCAAATACAAAGGCTTCTTCCACGGAGTGAGAGAGATCGTCAGGACGGAGGGTGAGTAGGGGTTACTGCCCCCTACTGGTCCATACTGCTACCTACTGGTCCATACTGCCCCCTACTGGTCCATACTGCTACCTACTGGTCCATACTGCCCCCTACTGGTCCATACTGCTACCTACTGGTCCATACTGCCCCCTACTGGTCCATACTGCTACCTACTGGTCCATACTGCACCCTACTGGTCCATACTGCTACCTACTGGTCCATACTGCCCCCTACTGGTCCATACTGCTACCTACTGGTCCATACTGCCCCCTACTGGTCCATACTGCCCCCTACTGGTCCATACTGCCCCCTACTGGTCCATACTGCTACCTACTGGTCCATACTGCCCTCTACTGGTCCATACTGACCACTTCTGGTCCATACTGCTCCCTACTGGTCCATACTGTCCCCTACTGCGCCCTACAGGTCCATACTGCTCCCTACGGTCCATACTGCCCTCTACCGCTTCCTACTGCTCCATAATGCCCTTTACAGCCCCCTACCGGTCCATAATGGCCCCTACCGCCCCCTACTGGTCCATACTGCCCCCTACCGCCCCCTACTGCTGCATACTGCCCACTACCACCCCCAACCGGTCCACAATGCCCCCTACTGGTCTACACTGCCCCCTACTGGTCCATACCGTCTCTTTCTGGTCTACACTGCCCCCTTCTGCTCCATACTGCCCCCCTATCGGTCCATACTGCCCCTTACTGGTCCCTACTGGCCCCTACTGGTCTACCCCGCCCCCTATGGCTCCATACCCCCCTATTGATGCAGACCGCCCCCTGTTGGACTATACCGTCAAAGTGCTGCTTTATTCAACGTGATGGTCATTGTCTTATTGATTTATGCATATCTTTGTTACTTTACAGCGTTTTTGTGTTAATGTGTTTTTTTAGATATATTTTTAAGTTGAATAGTTGATAGTAATCTGCTCTACTCTGCTCTACTCTGCTCTACTCTGCTCTACTCTGCTCTCCTCTACTCTGCTCTACTCTACTCTACTCTGCTCTACTCTGCTCTACTCTGCTCTACTCTACTCTACTCTACTCTGCTCTGCTCTGCTCTACTCTGCTCTACTCTGCTCTACTCTGCTCTCCTCTACTCTGCTCTGCTCTACTCTACTCTGCTCTACTCTGCTCTACTCTGCTCTCCTCTACTCTGCTCTACTCTGCTCTACTCTACTCTACTCTACTCTACTCTACTCTACTCTGCTCTGCTCTGCTCTGCTCTGCTCTGCTCTGCTCTGCTCTGCTCTGCTCTACTCTACTCTACTCTACTCTACTCTACTCTACTCTACTCTACTCTACTCTACTCTACTCTACTCTACTCTACTCTACTCTGCTCTGCTCTACAGGCCTGAGGGGGACCTACCAGGGCCTGACAGCCACCGTTCTGAAGCAGGGCTCCAACCAGGCGATCCGCTTCTACGTCATGACGTCTCTGAGGAACTGGTACAAAGGTCAGTGACCAGTAAACAACACCAGTAAACAACAGCACAACAAACAGACTCACCTCTGTGTCTTTGCTCCTCATGGAGGTGATAACCCGGACCGAGCCATCAACCCTCTGCTGACCGGCCTGTTCGGAGCGGTGGCCGGAGCCGCCAGCGTGTTCGGGAACACGCCGCTGGACGTCATCAAGACCAGGATGCAGGTCGGCCCCGGCCCCGGCCCCGGCCCCGGCCCCGGCCCCGGCCCCGGCCCCGGCCCCGGCCCCGGCCCCGGCCCCGGGCCCAGGCCCCGGCCCCGGCCCAGGCCCCGGCCCCGGCCCCGGCCCAGGCCCCGGCCCCGGCCCCGGCCCAGGCCCCGGGCCCAGGCCCCGGCCCCGGCCCAGGCCCCGGCCCCGGCCCCGGCCCCGGCCCAGGCCCCGGCCCCGGCCCAGGCCCAGGCCCAGGCTTCACGCCTCAGCATCAGTGTGCTGGATGCTCTCTGAACTGAACTGAACTGTTGTCTTTCTCTTCCTGGTCTGTTCGTCTTCAGGGTCTGGAGGCTCACAAGTACAAGAGCACGCTGGACTGCGCCGTCAAGATCATGAAGCACGAGGGGCCGATGGCGTAAGAACCGCTACAGTTCATAGTTTATGTTTAGTTCTGCTCCATCTTTAAAGAACCAGAAATGTTCTCACTCCTCTAGAAAGAATTACAACTAAATGTTGTTGTCAAATCTGGAGATGGAAACTCAGATATAAAACGTTTACACTCTCCTGAGCTGCTCCTCCAGACGTGTCCATCTAGAAGCTGATCTCAAAGTGATGGAAACACTTTGTTCACATCTCCAGGTCACGTGACCTGACGTAGAACCACTGGGAACACCTGCTGCAGTCTGTCACTGTTACGCAGTGTAAAGCAGCACCAGTGATCTGATCTACCTTGTTCTCCTCAGCTTCTACAAAGGTACGGTTCCTCGTCTGGGTCGGGTGTGTATGGACGTGGCCATCGTCTTCATCATCTACGAGGAGGTGGTGAAGATGCTGAATATCATCTGGAAGACAGACTGAAGCTCTGGACCTCGGGACGAGCGGCTCTTTACTAACGATGTCCTGAAACCAGCTTCTAGGTTCTAATATCTACCTCTACGTGACAGAAGGATCTGTGTGTTCTGGCTCTGCTGGAAGCTCCGCCTCCGCTCTCTTTTCACATTCCAGACGAGGAAGTTCCAGAACTGGAACCAGGCCTTTCCTTAGATCCACGAATCGACTCGACCCAGAGACCCCAGACCCAACATAATGTGATTGAGAAACAGAAACCCTACTTGAAAGCAGAGCTGACGCCACAGACCCACATTTTAAGGCCTTTTTTATGCCAACATGTCGTTGTTTTTGATGGTTTTATTTGAGTCAGTGTCTGGTGACCTCACCGATGGTCAGCTGTGGAGCCGACCTGCTCGGGACCATGTTTAATGCCTTAAATCTTCACATCACAGGTCCAGACACGCGGACCGCGCCTGCAGAGACCTTTGTGCCTGCGTGAGCTCACGTATGATCGACCATGAGCTTAAGCGTGAGCGCGGCCGTGCTTCTCTTCTTTTAACACAGTTCTTTAACTAGTTCCAGACGCCACCGCCAGTGCCTTCATCTCATTCCAGAGGACCAGTGTCTTAGAGAAGCTTTTATTGCAGATTGTCTTAATTTTTAATTATGCAACTTTAATGAATGAATGAATTGCCTCTGATCCCGCGTGCCACGTGCTGCGTGTGGTTGTGGACGCAGCCTGTTCTATGTTCTACGCTCTATGTTGCTGCACAGAACACGTGGAGGTGTCCAGCAGTGGGAGCAGTGGTGCCTCCAGTCTGCTGGACTCTGAACAGACCAATAAACGTGGGTCAGACTGATCAACCGCCTCCTCGTCTCTTCATTAGCACCTGAACTGATGATTAGCATTAGTGCTACTGTCATCATTGTTACTTCAGTGACTGATACGTCATTTCATTATGTTATATTATTATATGTATGTGGGTTGGAGGAGAACACTTTTACACAGATGGAGTTAAATATGGTAAACAGTCAAACAGCATTAGAGAGTGAGAGATGTTGAAGCTACCAGTTCAACCAGTCGACTCGGAATCGCTCAGAAATAAAAAGCTGCACCTCTCAAGAAGGGACTGACGGCCTGGAGCTCAAAGCATTCCTGGAAATGGTTTCCTGAAGTCGAGCCGTAGTTGCAGGTTCTGGTTTCTTCTGCAGCTGTGGTGGAGGTGGGAGGCTGGAGGCCTGTCCTATCAGAGCAGCTCTGACTGACCTCTGAAGGTCTTTCTGCTGTTGTTGATCTTTGAACAGCGTAACTCGCTGAACAAACACTTTAATCACACAGCAACGGGGGGGGGGGCTGTCAATCATTACTACACACACACACACACACACACACACACACACACACACAGACCCAGGACAGAGCAGCGTCCTGTGGACTGGTCTCGTCCTGAAGCAGACACGTTTCCTCCAGTGAAGCGACTGCGTTTTATTGATGGGATGAAACACTTTGAGCAGGGAAACAACCAGAGCAGCTTCCTGTCCGGCCCTCAGACCAGGACCCGGCCAGCGGAGCGCGCTCAGAAGTGGAAGGCTCCCACAGGCCTGCGGTGCTGGGCACACACCACCTGGTCGATGTACAGGGCGGCGTCCTTCACCCGGATGTTGTCCTGCAGCTCCAGCTGGCAGCGCTGCAGCGCCCTCTGCTGCTCGGAGGACCGGGACAGAGCTTCACGCAGCCTGGACACAGACAGACCATCAGCCCCTGGTCCTTCAGAGCCTCACTCTGTTCCACAACCTGTCTGTAGCTCAGGGAATATCACTCAGATCTGGCTCCTTTCATGCTGATCTGGCAACCACACGTAGATTGAGCTCTGACTAGCTGTCTCTGCTGCCACTCACAGGAATGATTACACCACACCAGACGCTTTAACTATTCTATCTGACTGTCATTTCATTATTATTCTATTCATTTTATTTCTGTTCATTATTCCAAACTTCTAAGCTATTTTCCTGTCATATTATCTACACAGCTCAAGGAGAACCTGTGAACTCTGTGACTTAACATTTAGACTCCTCAGCAGTACCTGAGGAGGAACCACAGACTGAGGAGGAACCTGAGGAGGAACCACAGACTGAGGAGGAACCTGAGGAGGAACCAGGTCCAAATCCCTCACAGCGGAGTGTGTGTGTGTGTCTGTGTGTGTGTGGTAGTGTGTGCCTGTGTGTGGTAGTGTTTGTGTTTGTGTGTGTGTGTGGTAGTGTGTGTGTGTGTGTGAGTGTGTGAGTCCTACTCGTTGAGGTGTGCAGAGATGCTCTGGACCTTGCGGAGCAGCTGGAACTGGGCCGGGTCGTAGCACTGCTCCTGGGCCGGGCGGTGCTGGCGCAGCGCCACCTGGGCCTGGGCCACGCTCAGCGCCTGCTCGCTGTCTGAGATGGCCTGCTGCACGTCCTCCTGGGTCCTCTGCTGGCTCGCACACTCTGCCAGCACCTGCACACACACACACACACACAGAGTCACAAACACACACACACACACACACACACACACACACACACACACACACACACACACACACACACACACACACAGAGTCACAAACACACACACACAGTCACACACACACACACACACACAGAGTCATAATGCACACACACACACACACACACACACAGAGTCACAATGCACACACACACACACACACACACACACACACACACACAGTCACAATGCACACACACACACACACAAACACACACAGTCACACACACACACACACACACACAGAGTCACACACACACACACACACACACACACACAGAGTCACAATGCACACACACACACACACACACACACACACACAGTCACAATGCACACACACAGTCACACACACACACACAGTCACACACACACACACACAGTCACACACACACACACACACACACACAGTCACAATTGCGCACACACACACACAGTCACAATTGCGCACACACACACACACACACAGTCTCACACACACACACACACACACACAGTCACACACACACACACACACACACACACACACACACACACACAGAGTCACACAGTCACACACACACACACAGTCACACACACACACACACACACACACACACAGTCACACACTCACACACACACACAGTCACACACTCACACACACACACAGTCACACACTCACTCACACACACAGTCACACAGTCACACACACACACACACACACACAGAGTCACACAGTCACACACACACACACACAGTCACACACACACACAGTCACACACACACACACACACAGTCACACACACACACACACACACACAGTCACACAGTCACACACACACACACACAGTCACACACACACACACACACACACACAGTCACACACTCACTCACACAGTCACACACACACTCACACCCACACACACACACACAGTCACACAGTCACTCACACACACACACACACACACAGTCACACACTCACTCACACACACACACACACAGTCACACACTCACTCACACACACACACACACACACACAGTCACACAGTCACTCACACACACACACGGCCACCTTGTGCAGCTGCTCCTGCAGCTGGGCCTTGGCGGCCTGCAGCTGCTGCGTCCTGTGGCTGAAGGCTGTGGCTGCAGCTTGTATCTGTCTCTGG
Organism: Karalla daura; assembly: GCA_029224185.1. NCBI lineage: Eukaryota > Metazoa > Chordata > Actinopteri > Chaetodontiformes > Leiognathidae > Karalla > Karalla daura. Next base: position 23,823,925 of record CM055201.1, on the reverse strand, counting down.
ATGTCAGCAGCCGTCTGCAGCAGCAGCGGCTCCGCCAGCGTCCGCAGGGCCCGCGAGTTGGTGTTCTGCTGCTCCGCCCGCGCCATGGTCGCCTCCGACACACGCTGCCAGTGCTGGGGGGTCACGGCCAGGCTGTGGGGGGGGGGCAGTCACTTCCTGTCTGGCCTGTTCCCGGCAAGAGGCCTCGGCTGGGGGGGTCACCTGGTCTGGGGGGGGTTACCTGGTCTTGGGGGGTTACCTGGTCTTGGGGGGGGGGCTTACCTTGGCTAGGGGGGTTACCTGGTCTGGGGGGGGGGGGGGGGGGGGGGGGGGGTTACCTGGTTTTGGGGGGGGGGGGGGGGCTTATCTTGGCTAGGGGGGTTACCTGGTCTGGGGGGAGGGGGTTACCTGGTCTTGGGGGGGGTTACCTGGTCTTGGGGGGGGGCTTACCTTGGCTAGGGGGGTTACCTGGTCTTGGCGGGGGGGGGTTACCTGGTCTTGGGGGGGGTTACCTGGTCTTGGGGGGGGCTTACCTTGGCTAGGGGGGTTACCTGGTCTGGGGGGGGGTTACCTGGTCTTGGGGGGGGGGGCTTACCTTGGCTAGGGGCGTTACCTGGTCTTGGGGGGGGGGGGTTACCTGGGCTGGGCGGTCCTGGAGCAGGGGCCTGGCCTCTTGGCGATGGCGCTCACAGACAGGGAGGCGCAGAGCTCGTCGGTGGTCTGAGCCTCACACTTGCTCCTGACGTCGTGCTGCAGTTTGTACCTGGCTGAGCGGTTCAGCCTGGAGCAGACAGACAGGCTCACTACCCGACCCTGGCCCTGTCCGTCTCACAGGCTAGTCATCTTTGTGGTTTAACGTCACAGATGCTAGAAGTCAGACAGTGTTATGAGACGTGATGTGTGCGTGTCACCGGATCTGCTCGATGATCTGCTCCAGGACTCTCTGCAGGACGTGAGTGGCGTCCTCGATGACGTTCCTCTCCTTCAGCAGCTCGATGTTCACCTCGTCGTGCAGCCTCTCAGAGGGAGGATGCTTCAGCCTGAGACACACAAACATCACTGCGTGTGTGTGTAGTGTGTCTGGTGGACCTGCTGAAGGTGGACAGCTGAGGACAAGGATCTGAAGACAATGCAGTACAATACTCAAACATTAAAGGACAACAAATAATTACATCCATCATCTTCTCTGCTTCACTGGTGTCTGAGCCTCACACAAGGTGAAGATCCATCACATGCTCACACACACACACACACACACTCTCCCATTCACTCCCAGGGACAGTAGGCCCCACTATACAGGGGTCTCCTACTGACCTGAGTGTTCTGGACTGTGGGAGGAACCCAGAGAAAACTCTGGGACAACATGTACCTCCAATCAGGAACAAAAGCACCTCTGTGAGGCTCTTGGAGATGTTTCACCTCTCTTTCAAATGGCTTCTTCAGTCCTGAAGAAGTTAAAGAAGTGTTGGGAATGAGAGGCCAAATGTCTTCAAGGACCTCTCAGAGGACCAGGAGCTTTATCACTAACATGATACTACTAAGACACACATCCACACAGAGATGTGCAGGACCAGACCCTGTGAAACAGTGATCCTGGTCCTGGTCTGATCCTTTGACCTCCCTCCAGACTAATTCCTCCAGACTGAATCCACACCTCCCTCCTCTCCTCCTCCTCCAGACTGACCTCTCCTCCAGACACAGCAGAGTGATCCTCAGAGGCTCCTTGCAGGCCTCCAGAGCTTTGGACACTCTGTCCTGCAGTGTGATCAGGTCGTCGATCTCCTCGGTGATCCGCTCTGAGATCTGCTCCAACTCCTGCTTCAGGAACTGCACATCTCTAAGCCGCTGTTCTGAAGACCAGAGGACCAGAGGAGGAGATCACAGGCTGAGATTCAGGGAGCACCACGTCTGAAGCTGAGATGATGAGAACATGACTAGGATGTTACCGAGCTCCTTGTTGCTCTCAGACTGCAGGTGGCTGCAGGCTCTCTTGGTGTCTGTCACCAGCCTGTGGCATTCAGCTCTGAAACGCTCCGAGTGGTTCCTCAGCATCTCGATGTTCACCAGACTGCACCTGACGTCCAGGTGGTCGTGCTGCTCCTGGACAGACATGGTCTCTGGCGGGACAGAGGGGAGGACGCAGGACTCACTAGGCTTTTCAAAGTCTAAAGATGTACAAACCCGGCTAACATCACAATCAAGACTTACAAAATGAAAATACATGCAAATGTACAAGACAATGAAAAGCAAATGTGATGAACCAACTGTGCAATATGACAAAATAAAATACAAATTCTGCATCAGTATTCAGGCATTGAAAACATTTTCTGTCTATAAACATTGTTAACACTAAATTAAAATATCATAAAACACAAAACTAAAATATAAATATATATATAATACAAAGTAAACTTGAACATATACAGAGGTACTAGAAGATGAGATAAGCTAAGATAACACAGGACTTTATCTCTGAAGGGAAATTATTCAGGTGTTACATTCTGAATTGTGCAGTTTCACATCCTGGCTGTAGAATGTAGAATATCCTGCTTGTTTTCTGACTGTTTTGTTTCTGTTGCTGTACGATGTGGATGGAAAATGATAACGGTTTGTCTAGAGACTTCATTTCCTCATTCATTAATTAAAGCATCTCTATTCTCTGTTCTATTCTCTAAGTCTCCGCCACTGCTGATGCTCTACCATCCGAGAATAGCTCGGCAGTCCTGCAGGCAGACACAGATCAGTTGCATTTGTGAGGAGTCCCACCAGCACAGCGTTCATTTCACTGAGCTCTTATTTCATTCAAGTTAATTCAACTAATACAAATGAGTCATTTCCTGTTTCTTTCTGTGGCGTCAGAAAGTCTCATCAAGTCAGTCGCAGAGTGGAAACAAACCTGATCCTTCTCCTGGATGAAGCCGTTAGTTTTCAGATCTCCTCCCGTCGCTGATTCTGATCTACATGTAAACAACAGCGGTTGCTGTGGCAACGCGTGACGGCCGTCGCTATGGAAACCGAGGAAGCTGTCAGTGGCCGGAGGAGCCGCACAGAGCGCATGCGCAGTCATGAACCGCTGAGTTCATTCTCTGTCCCTTTTCTTCTTCCTGTGCTCATCATGCGGCTGTAACAGGACGGCCCCTGCTGCTCCTGACTGTTTCTGACTGACGGTGACCCCTCATTCAGAAACACTACTTAGCTGAACAATTTCCCCTGAATATCAAGTTCTCTTCATGGTCGCACTGTGAAGCAGCTGAAATCTACTGGTTTACCACCTCAGGTTTTCCTGATAATCAAACTAATTATTAGCCTGATTGTCAATGAAACCGAATGATGAATTGATTGTAATTGCTTGCATTGCTTTCGCTTATTGTATTTGATATTATTACTCGGTTTCAATAGTGTGCCTTATCTTTTGCTGCCCAAATAGGCTTTGAATACTCCTGAATACAAAGTAAATGCCTGGTAAGTGAAGGCTGTTTGAGATGGGTTCAGCATTTGGAATGGGTTTAGAAGAATAATCCAATAATGAATATCGATATTATTCTATTCATTCATCGAATGTGAATGTATCCTGTCATCTACACAGAGTTCACTCTGCTCTGTTTACTGTTGCTTGTGACGGGGCTACGTCATTACGTCACAAGCATACGTCATGCTAGGTTGTCGCATTCCCCACAACAAGAAAGCACAACAATCTTTCCTTGCATTTATGACCAAGATGAAGTCATTTGCACCTTTAAGTGAACACACACAGCAGCAGACGTGTCTCTCATATAAACACCCTTATTATGTTTCAACGAGCAGAGGACGCGTCAGCCCGCAGCATCCCTCCATGACCTTGCGAGTGTTTTTGGACTCGTCTCTCGCCGTAGTTGTCAGAGCAGCTGAGTGTGTGTGAGTGTGTGTGTGTGTGTGTTTGAGTGTTTGAGTCTGGATAGAGGAGCTGGCGATGTCAGTGTGTGTGTGAGGAGCAGTCCTGGTGCATCATGTCTGCTCCTGGAGGAGCAGGAGGAGCAGGGGGAGGTCGAGGCTTCTACTTCAGCACCGTGCTGTCCTTGGCGCGATCCCTGTCAGCGCACCAGCAGGCTCCCGTAGACAAGGTATGCTAACAGGCTAGCGAGAAAGAGCCCGCCAGGCCCGGCCCCAGGACACCCAGAGCCCGGGGGACAGGCCCCAGGGCCCCGGGACTGTCCCTTCGGGGAGTGGGCGTAAGGACCGGGCTGCGGGGCTCGTGGTGACCGGGGACGAGACGCTGTCTACGGGCTGTTAATCTAGCTAATGAGGCTAACGAGGCTAACGTCAGCTGTTAATCTGCTTCAGCAACACCTCATACTGTTGTTGTTGTTGTTTACATTTTTTAAAGTTTTAAAGTTTTTAAATGACTTTCAGATGTTTGGAGTGATCCACATCCCATTCATTATTTTCCCAGATGAAGTCACAATAAGAATGAACATGTTGAAGGGTGATTAATCTTCGTTTAGCCATGGTATTTCCTCCTCGTCTCTAATGCGTTTGTATCTGCTGCCTCTGAGGCACAAGATGAAGCTCTGTCTTCATCCAGAACTGAGGGAGGTCAGGAGAAGGAGATCAGGAGCTGAGGAGCTGAGGCATGAATAGAGGCTCAGAGTAGAGCTGCAGCTCCTATAGACTAAGAGGACTCAGCTGTGGAGCCTCAGGATGCTCCTGGGGGAGGAGACCGGAGGAGGTGCTCTGTCTCTGCTGGACTGAGAGTATCCCAAGATCCTCCTGGAGGCGAAGGAGGAGAGGAGGAGGAGTGTGTGAGCTTCTCCTCTGTGGCTGCTGCAGGGGTCGTTTGGAGTTCAAGGAAACTTCAACATCTCAGAATCTTAAAAAACGTTAAGACGTTAGGAACTGGTTGATGAGGGCGAGGCAGCAGACATGTGAAGCTGAGTGATGCTGGATGATGAAGCCTTGGCTGGGGAGCCGTCAGACTGGATGGATGAGGGAGTCACTCCTGGTTGTGCTCATTGTTCACTGA
>CM055201.1:23808947-23813947 GCA_029224185.1 Karalla daura | reverse complement strand
GCTCCAAATTCTAAAATGTCATGAAGAAAGACGTTCAGCCCAAAAATTCTGGAAAAGTCATAGAATTTCTTTTCCTCATCAGATGAGAAGCAGAATAAGAGGTTGAACATTGATGACTCTCTTTGATATGATCCGCTGAGCTGATGGAAACAGGAATTGAAGAGTTATCAAGCGCGCGCGTGTGTGTGTGTGTGTGTGTGTGTGTGAATGAATGTGAATGTGAATGTGAATATGTGTGTGTGTGTGTGTGTGTGTGTGTGTGTGTGTGTGTGTGTGTGTGTGTGTGTGTGTGTGTGTGTGTGTGTGTGTGTGTGTGTGTGTGAATGAATGTGAATGTGAATGTGAATATGTGTGTGTGTGTGTGTCCTCAGGCCAGTCCAGAGAGAGCCTGTCTGACCCCCAGCTCCCCTGCTGACCCCTCGGCTCAGTACTTTGAAGGTCAGACTTACAGCCACCAGAGGAACCTCTCTGGTTAGACGTGATCACGTGTATGTGTGTGTTGGAGTGTGTGTGACCCTGGTCTGCCCCCCCCCCCCCCCCCCCCCCCACAGGCTCCTACCTGCCGGATGGCAGTGCCGTGGACCCGGACTACTACTTCTCCACCATCAGCTCCAGCTTCTCTGTGTCTCCTCTGTTCACCGGCAGCAGCTCTGGAGAGTTCCACGTCCCTCTGGACGTCCTCAGACAGCTGCTGCACATGGTACACACACACACACACACACACACACACACACACACACACATAGCCTAACAAGGTGTGACCGGTGTGTTTCTTGTGCAGGTTGAACAGTTTGTCAGTGAGTCGTTTCTGAAAACACTGGACGACACCTTGGCTGAGCTGCTGGAGGTAGGACACACACACACACACGCACACACACACACACACATGCACACCGACACCGGCTTCAACAGACTGTTCAGTTTGGTTAAGTGACCAGTGAACAGTGGAGTTGGAGTCAGCGCTGACAGTGACTTTATTGGTGTTCCTGAAAACGTTCACATCGAAGCAGCTGAACTGTAAACGTCATCCTCAGAACGATAGCTTCAGTGCTAAACTGACTAATCTACCAGCCGTCGATGTCCCTGCAGCCCTGTCTCATCTTACTCACGTGTCTGGGAGTTATTTCTTGCTCAGCTTTGCTTGATGTGGAGCTGCTGAGGACTGGGACAGAGGAGAGAGTGTTGGTCTGAGCTGGCTGCTTTCTCCTCCTGTCCCAGACCAGTCCTGGTGTCCAGCTCCACTACAAGACCTTCAGTGATCCTCTGTACGTCGCCATCTTCAAGATGCTGCGAGACACACTGTACAACCTCAAAGGTGAGTAGAGAGAAGTCCTCCTCCAGACACGCCTCCTCTGACCTGCTCAGCCTGTTCATCAGCCAATGGGCGTGGAAATAGAATAGGACAGAATAGAATCAGACTTTATTCCTTCCACAACAGGGAAATTTGAGTTGACACAGCAGAGAAGTGGACAGTGCAGCAGAGATGGTTAAGTCAAAAATGAGAGAAATATGAACATTATAACCTAATTAGTAGCTTAGTAGCTAAAGATCAACAAAACAGCAACCAGCAAATAGAAACACTTCAGCCTGGGTGGTTGAAATGAATCATTCAGTGATACCAGAGCACACTCTCTCTTCTCTTTTAGCTATTTGGTGTCATATGAAACTGCTAAATATATCAAGCCTGTTATGTCCTTGAAGTCCAGCTTCCTGGGAACAGTGATGAGGGAGCAGTGATGTGGGAGCAGTGATGTGGAACATAGTGATGTGGGAACAGAGTGATGTGGGAGCAGAGTGATGTGGGAGCAGTGATGTGGGAACAGAGTGATGTGGGAACAGAGTGATGTGGGAGCAGAGTGATGTGGGAGCAGTGATGTGGGAACAGAGTGATGTGGGAACAGAGTGATGTGGGAGCAGAGTGATGTGGGAGCAGAGATGTGGGAGCAGAGTGATGTGGGAGCAGTGATGTGGGAACAGAGTGATGTGGGAACAGATGTGGGAGCAGAGTGATGTGGGAGCAGAGTGATGTGGGAACAGAGTGATGTGGGAACAGATGTGGGAGCAGAGTGATGTGGGAGCAGAGATGTGGGAGCAGAGTGATGTGGGAGCAGAGTGATGTGGGAACAGAGTGATGTGGGAGCAGAGTGATGTGGGAGCAGAGTGATGTGGGAACAGAGATGTGGGAACAGAGTGATGTGGGAACAGTGATGTGGGAGCAGAGTGATGTGGGAGCAGAGTGATGTGGGAACAGAGTGATGTGGGAGCAGAGTGATGTTGGAACAGAGTGATGTGGGAACATAGTGATGTGGGAACAGAGTGATGTGGGAACAGAGTGATGTGGGAACAGAGATGTGGGAACAGAGTGATGTGGGAACAGATGTGGGAACAGAGTGATGTGGGAGCAGAGTGATGTGGGAACAGAGTGATGTGGGAACAGAGTGATGTGGGAACAGTGATGTGGGAGCAGTGTGATGTGGGAACAGTGATGTGGGAGCAGTGTGATGTGGGAACAGATGTGGGAACAGAGTGATGTGGGAGCAGAGTGATGTGGGAGCAGAGATGTGGGAGCAGAGTGATGTGGGAGCAGAGTGATGTGGGAACAGAGTGATGTGGGAGCAGAGTGATGTGGGAGCAGAGTGATGTGGGAGCAGAGTGATGTGGGAACAGTGATGTGGGAGCAGAGTGATGTGGGAACAGAGTGATGTGGGAACAGAGTGATGTGGGAACAGTGATGTGGGAGCAGAGTGATGTGGGAGCAGAGTGATGTGGGAGCAGAGTGATGTGGGAACAGTGATGTGGGAACAGAGTGATGTGGGAGCAGAGTGATGTGGGAGCAGAGTGATGTGGGAGCAGAGTGATGTGGGAGCAGAGTGATGTGGGAGCAGAGTGATGTGGGAACAGAGTGATGTGGGAGCAGAGTGATGTGGGAACAGTGATGTGGGAGCAGAGTGATGTGGGAACAGAGTGATGTGGGAACAGTGATGTGGGAGCAGAGTGATGTGGGAGCAGAGTGATGTGGGAGCAGAGTGATGTGGGAGCAGAGTGATGTGGGAGCAGAGTGATGTGGGAGCAGAGTGATGTGGGAACAGAGTGATGTGGGAGCAGAGTGATGTGGGAACAGAGTGATGTGGGAACAGAGTGATGTGGGAGCAGAGTGATGTGGGAACAGAGATGTGGGAACAGAGTGATGTGGGAACAGTGATGTGGGAGCAGAGTGATGTGGGAGCAGAGTGATGTGGGAGCAGAGTGATGTGGGAACAGAGTGATGTGGGAACAGAGTGATGTGGGAACAGATGTGGGAGCAGAGTGATGTGGGAGCAGAGATGTGGGAGCAGAGTGATGTGGGAGCAGAGTGATGTGGGAGCAGAGTGATGTGGGAGCAGAGTGATGTGGGAGCAGAGTGATGTGGGAGCAGAGTGATGTGGGAGCAGAGCGGGGCCTGTGGGCTCTGTTCTCAGGATTAGCAGGCTTGGTACCTGGCGGCCTCCACTCCAGGTGACCTCTGACCCTGGCTCTCCTCAGAGCTGCAGACGGACTTTGTGAAGGAGGTGCATGACTTTGTGCTGGAGCAGTTCAGCAGCAGCCAGTCGGAGCTGCAGAGGATCCTGCACGACGTGGAGTACCTGCAGAGCGAGCTGAGTCCTCTGAAGCTGCGCTGCCAGGCCAACGCCGCCTGTGTGGACCTGATGGTGTGGGCCGTGACCGAGGAGCAGGGTGAGCACACACACACACACACGCACACACACACACACACACACACACACACACACACACACACACACACACACACACACACACACACACACACACACACACACACACACACACACACACACACGCACACACACACTCTGCATCTGACTGTAGCAGCATGGTGGGTCTGACCTGGTCAAATGAAGGTTAAATAACAACTAAGACAATGATTCAAACAAGGCAGATTTTCATGAATTGGAGCTTCGTTAAAGCTTCGTTAAACATTTCTCATGATCTAGGATGAGCTGCTCAGATGTGTCTCAGTGCCAGGAGTTCATCAGAATAATGTTGTAATTCTTTGAAATTGTGTCTGTTCACTGTTTGATCATCATGTTCATCTGAACAAGCAGCTGGTTTCACAGCCTGTGAAGCTGTCTCTGCTGTCGATGTCCAGGAACCAAAGAGATCAGCAGTTTGCTCCGACTGTGAAACCGCCTGTTTGTTGGTGGGTGAAGGTCGGCTGCAGGCCTCACTGTGTGCTGCTTCCTCCTGCAGGAGCTGAGAACCTCTGCACCAAGCTGTCTGAGAAGCTTCAGTCCAAGACCTCCAGCAAGGTCATCATTGCTCACATGCCGCTGCTCATCTGCTGCCTCCAGGTACCAGCCTCACTCTGTAGGAAGTCAGGAGGACTGGTTTAGTCAGTCCTCTCATCTGCTCTTTAAAGGGAATGAATGAACAGCCAGTTCATTGATGCAGCTGCTAGAAAGATCGATTGAACTTATTATAGGAGCTATGACCTGCTCCTCCTGCTGATCTCCACCTGTACCTGTTCATCTCTAACTGCAGCGTGTGTGTGTGTGTGTGTGTGTGTGTGTGTGTGTGTGTGTGTGTGTGTGTGTGTGTGTGTGTGTGTGTGTGTGTGTGTGTGTGTGTGTGTGTGTGTGTGTGTGTGTGTGTGTGTGTGTGTGTGTGTGTGTGTGTGTGTGTGTGTGTGTGTGCAGGGTCTGGGCCGGCTGTGTGAGCGGTTCCCAGTGGTAGCTCACTCTGTCACCATGTCCCTCAGAGACTTCCTGGTGGTTCCGTCTCCGGTCCTGGTGAAGCTCTACAAGTACCACAGCCAGTACACGCCTGGTCAGAGCACTTCATCTCAGCTGCTCATAAACCTTCTCAGAACGATCTTCAGTCAAGTCTCTGATCTCTGCTTCCTCACCCTCCTGTTGTGTTCAGCTCACGAAGAGCAGCGAAAATGTTTTTTTCGACTTAAAATCGTAGGATTTTTCATTAGACAACACAACATTGTGACAAGT
>CM055201.1:23783280-23808847 GCA_029224185.1 Karalla daura | reverse complement strand
CACTGTACTACACACTGTACTACACACTCTCCTCCTCTCCTCCTCTCCGCCTCCTCCTCAGACTACCTGTGCAGGTACACAGTCCCCAGTCTGCTGGGTGTGGCCCGGGCCTTTGGTCGGTACAGTAACACGGAGGAGCCCCTCCTCTCCAAGCTGTTCCCCTCGGCCTGTGGCTCCGCCCCCTCCTTCAGGGGACGAGGCTGATGCTCACCGCCGCTCCTTCAATGACTCCGCTCCATCCTGCCCAGCTCCCTGCTCACCGTGTGTCAGGGAGACACGCTGAGACGCAAGACCTCCTCCCCCATGGCAGCTCCTCCCAGCAGGTAGGAGGACCCCAGGGTCTGGCCCTTCACCAGACCTTCCCAGACCTCACTAGACTCACTAGACCTTCACTAGACCTTCACTAGACCTTCACTGGACCTTTACCAGACCTTCACCAGACCTTCACCAGACCTTCACCAGACCTTCACCAGACCTTCACCAGACCTTCACTAGACCTTCACTAGACCTTCACTAGACCTTCACCAGGACCTTCACCAGACCTTCACTAGACCTTCACCAGACCTTTACCAGACCTTCACCAGACCTTCACCAGACCTTCACTAGACCTTCACTAGACCTCACTAGACCTTCACTGGACCTGTATTAGACCTGCACTCTGTACCTTTACTAGATCTGCTCCAAATTCTAAAATGTCATGAAGAAAGACGTTCAGCCCAAAAAGTCATAGAATTTCTTTTCCTCATCAGATGAGAAGCAGAATAAGAGGTTGAACATTGATGACTCTCTTTGATATGATCCGCTGAGCTGATGGAAACAGGAATTGAAGAGTTATCAAGCGCGCGCGTGTGTGTGTGTGTGTGTGTGTGTGTGTATGAATGTGAATGTGAATGTGAATGTGAATGTGAATATGTGTGTGTGTGTGTGGTGTGTGTGTGTGTGTGTGTGTGTGTGTGTGTGTGTGTGTGTGTGTGTGTGTGTGTGTGTGTGTGTGTGTGTGTGAATGGTGAATGTGAATGTGAATGTGAATATGTGTGTGTGTGTGTGTCCTCAGGCCAGTCCAGAGAGAGCCTGTCTGACCCCCCAGCTCCCCTGCTGACCCCTCGGCTCAGTACTTTGAAGGTCAGACTTACAGCCACCAGAGGAACCTCTCTGGTTAGACGTGATCACATGTATGTGTGTGTTGGAGTGTGTGTGACCCTGGTCTGCGCCCCCCCCCCACAAGGCTCCTACCTGCCGGATGGCAGTGCCGTGGACCCGGACTACTACTTCTCCACCATCAGCTCCAGCTTCTCTGTGTCTCCTCTGTTCACCGGCAGCAGCTCTGGAGAGTTCCACGTCCCTCTGGACGTCCTCAGACAGCTGCTGCACATGGTACACACACACACACACAACACACACACACACACACACACACATAGCCTAACAAGGTGTGACCGGTGTGTTTCTGTGCAGGTTGAACAGTTTGTCAGTGAGTCGTTTCTGAAAACACTGGACGACACCTTGGCTGAGCTGCTGGAGGTAGGACACACACACACACACGCACACACACACACACACACACACATGCACACCGACACCGGCTTCAACAGACTGTTCAGTTTGGTTAAGTGACCAGTGAACAGTGGAGTTGGAGTCAGCGCTGACAGTGACTTTATTGGTGTTCCTGAAAACGTTTACATCGAAGCAGCTGAACTGTAAACGTCATCCTCAGAACGATAGCTTCAGTGCTAAACTGACTAATCTACCAGCCGTCGATGTCCCTGCAGCCCTGTCTCATCTTACTCACGTGTCTGGGAGTTATTTCTTGCTCAGCTTTGCTTGATGTGGAGCTGCTGAGGACTGGGACAGAGGAGAGAGTGTTGGTCTGAGCTGGCTGCTTTCTCCTCCTGTCCCAGACCAGTCCTGGTGTCCAGCTCCACTACAAGACCTTCAGTGATCCTCTGTACGTCGCCATCTTCAAGATGCTGCGAGACACACTGTACAACCTCAAAGGTGAGTAGAGAGAAGTCCTCCTCCAGACACGCCTCCTCTGACCTGCTCAGCCTGTTCATCAGCCAATGGGCGTGGAAATAGAATAGGACAGAATAGAATCAGACTTTATTCCTTCCACAACAGGGAAATTTGAGTTGACACAGCAGAGAAGTGGACAGTGCAGCAGAGATGGTTAAGTCAAAAATGAGAGAAATATGAACATTATAACCTATTTAGTAGCTTAGTAGCTAAAGATCAACAAAACAGCAACCAGCAAAAGAAACACTTCAGCCTGGGTGGTTGAAATGAATCATTCAGTGATACCAGAGCACACTCTCTCTTCTCTTTTAGCTATTTGGTGTCATATGAAACTGCTAAATATATCAAGCCTGTTATGTCCTTGAAGTCCAGCTTCCTGGGAACAGTGATGTGGGAACAGTGATGTGGGAACAGTGATGTGGGTACAGTGATGTGGGAACAGTGATGTGGGAACAGATGTGGAACAGTGATGTGGGAGCAGAGTGATGTGGGAACAGAGTGATGTGGGAGCAGTGATGTGGGAACAGAGTGATGTGGGAACAGAGTGATGTGGGAGCAGAGTGATGTGGGAACAGAGTGATGTGGGAGCAGAGATGTGGGAGCAGAGTGATGTGGGAGCAGAGTGATGTGGGAGCAGAGTGATGTGGGAACAGTGATGTGGGAGCAGAGTGATGTGGGAGCAGAGATGTGGGAGCAGAGTGATGTGGGAGCAGAGTGATGTGGGAACAGAGTGATGTGGGAACAGTGATGTGGGAGCAGAGTGATGTGGGAACAGAGTGATGTGGGAGCAGTGATGTGGGGAACAGAGTGATGTGGGAACAGAGTGATGTGGGAGCAGAGTGATGTGGGAACAGAGTGATGTGGGAGCAGAGATGTGGGAGCAGAGTGATGTGGGAGCAGAGTGATGTGGGAGCAGAGTGATGTGGGAACAGTGATGTGGGAGCAGAGTGATGTGGGAGCAGAGATGTGGGAGCAGAGTGATGTGGGAGCAGAGTGATGTGGGAGCAGAGTGATGTGGGAGCAGAGTGATGTGGGAACATAGTGATGTGGGAGCAGAGATGTGGGAACAGAGTGATGTGGGAACAGATGTGGGAGCAGAGTGATGTGGGAGCAGAGTGATGTGGGAGCAGAGTGATGTGGGAAACATAGTGATGTGGGAACAGAGTGATGTGGGAGCAGAGTGATGTGGGAGCAGAGTGATGTGTGGAACAGAGTGATGTGGGAGCAGAGTGATTGTGGGAGCAGAGTGATGTGGGAGCAGAGTGATGTGGGAACAGAGTGATGTGGGAGCAGAGATGTGGGAGCAGAGTGATGTGGGAGCAGAGTGATGTGGGAGCAGAGTGATGTGGGAACAGAGTGATGTGGGAGCAGAGATGTGGGAGCAGAGTGATGTGGGAACAGTGATGTGGGAGCAGAGTGATGTGGGAGCAGAGTGATGTGGGAACAGTGATGTGGGAGCAGAGTGATGTGGGAGCAGAGCGGGGCCTGTGGGCTCTGTTCTCAGGATTAGCAGGCTTGGTACCAGGCGGCCTCCACTCCAGGTGACCTCTGACCCTGGCTCTCCTCAGAGCTGCAGACGGACTTTGTGAAGGAGGTGCATGACTTTGTGCTGGAGCAGTTCAGCAGCAGCCAGTCGGAGCTGCAGAGGATCCTGCACGACGTGGAGTACCTGCAGAGCGAGCTGAGTCCTCTGAAGCTGCGCTGCCAGGCCAACGCCGCCTGTGTGGACCTGATGGTGTGGGCCGTGACCGAGGAGCAGGGTGAGCACACACACGCACACACACACACACACACACACACACACACACACACGCACACACACACTCTGCATCTGACTGTAGCAGCATGGTGGGTCTGACCTGGTCAAATAAAGGTTAAATAACAACTAAGACAATGATTCAAACAAGGCAGATTTTCATGAATTGGAGCTTCGTTAAAGCTTCGTTAAACATTTCTCATGATCTAGGATGAGCTGCTCAGATGTGTCTCAGTGCCAGGAGTTCATCAGAATAATGTTGTAATTCTTTGAAATTGTGTCTGTTCACTGTTTGATCATCATGTTCATCTGAACAAGCAGCTGGTTTCACAGCCTGTGAAGCTGTCTCTGCTGTCGATGTCCAGGAACCAAAGAGATCAGCAGTTTGCTCCGACTGTGAAACCGCCTGTTTGTTGGTGGGTGAAGGTCGGCTGCAGGCCTCACTGTGTGCTGCTTCCTCCTGCAGGAGCTGAGAACCTCTGCACCAAGCTGTCTGAGAAGCTTCAGTCCAAGACCTCCAGCAAGGTCATCATTGCTCACATGCCGCTGCTCATCTGCTGCCTCCAGGTACCAGCCTCACTCTGTAGGAAGTCAGGAGGACTGGTTTAGTCAGTCCTCTCATCTGCTCTTTAAAGGGAATGAATGAACAGCCAGTTCATTGATGCAGCTGCTAGAAAGATCGATTGAACTTATTATAGGAGCTATGACCTGCTCCTCCTGCTGATCTCCACCTGTACCTGTTCATCTCTAACTGCAGCGTGTGTGTGTGTGTGTGTGTGTGTGTGTGTGTGTGTGTGTGTGTGTGTGTGTGTGTGTGTGTGTGTGTGTGTGTGTGTGTGTGTGTGTGTGTGTGTGTGTGTGTGTGTGCAGGGTCTGGGCCGGCTGTGTGAGCGGTTCCCAGTGGTAGCTCACTCTGTCACCATGTCCCTCAGAGACTTCCTGGTGGTTCCGTCTCCGGTCCTGGTGAAGCTCTACAAGTACCACAGCCAGTACACGCCTGGTCAGAGCACTTCATCTCAGCTGCTCATAAACCTTCTCAGAACGATCTTCAGTCAAGTCTCTGATCTCTGCTTCCTCACCCTCCTGTTGTGTTCAGCTCACGAAGAGCAGCGAAAATGTTTTTTTCGACTTAAAATCGTAGGATTTTTCATTAGACAACACAACATTGTGACAAGTTGTGTAGTGTCTTTATTCCTGTTTCCATAGAAACTGTACACAAGCTGCATACAGCAACTGAGTGGAGGTTGTTTTTGGCCCTCAGACACAGTCACGTTACTCGTCCCAGCAGTTCTGATGAGGGGCAGACGTTTCTTCACTTTGACTCTTGCTTTGTGTTGTGTCGCTGGTGAGGACCAGAGGTGTGAGCAGGAATTAAAGACAACTGCATCCTCATGTCAGAGTCACAGACTTGAACTGTGTTTCTGTTCTTTTCTGAAGCTAACAGACAGTGATGCACAGGTGGAGCAGCTCCGTCTGGTCAGCTGCTCCACCTGTCTGCGCACTGAGCCTGGCTTTGTTCCAGGAGGCGGAGACATAAAGATCCATGTGACCAACGAGCACTCCCAGTCCACCCTCAGCACCAGCGCCAGCAAGAAGACCCAGCCCTCCATGTACGAGCAGCTGAGAGACATCTCCATAGACAACATCTGCAGGTACACACACACACACACACACACACACACACACACACACACACACACACACACACCACCTCCATGGACAACATCTGCAGGTACACACACACACACACACACACACACACACACACACCACCTCCATGGACAACATCTGCAGGTACACACACACATACACACACACACCACCTCCATAGACAACATCTGCAGGTACACACACACACACACACACACACACACACACACACACACACACACACACACCACCTCCATAGACAACATCTGCAGGTACACACACACATACACACACACACACCATCTCCATAGACAACATCTGCAGGTACACACACACACACCACCTCCATAGACAACATCTGCAGGTACACACACAGATACATACACACCTTCAGATTCTCCCACCCCCTCCCCTCCTCCGTGTCCTCAGATGTCTGAAGGCCGGTCTGACCATGGACAACGTGATCGTAGAAGCGTTCCTGGCCAGTCTGTCGAACCGTCTCTACATCTACCAGGAGAACGACAAGTATGTCAGTGCTGACTGTCCATCCTGCTAACGTTCCCAGAGTGTGTGAGGACGTCCTAACGTTCCCAGAGTGTGTGAGGACGTCCTAACGTTCCCAGAGTGTGTGAAGACGTCCTAACGTTCCCAGAGTGTGTAAGGACGTCCTAACATTCCCAGAGTATGTGTGAGGATGTCCTAACGTTCCCAGAGTGTGTGAGGACGTCCTAACGTTCCCAGAGTGTGTGAGGACGTCCTAACGTTCCCAGAGTGTGTGAGGACGTCCTAACGTTCCCAGAGTGTGTGAGGACGTCCTAACGTTCCCAGAGTGTGTAAGGACGTCCTAACGTTCCCAGAGTGTGTGAGGACGTCCTAACGTTCCCAGAGTGTGTGAGGACGTCCTAACGTTCCCAGAGTGTGTGAGGACGTCCTAACGTTCCCAGAGTGTGTGAGGACGTCCTAACGTTCCTAGAGTGTGTAAGGACATCCTGCTAACGTTCCCAGAGTGTGTGAGGACGTCCTGCTAAGCTTCCCAGAGTGTGTGAGGACGTCCTGCTAAGCTTCCCAGAGTGTGTGAGGACGTCCTAACGTTCCCAGAGTGTGTGAGGACGTCCTAACGTTCCCAGAGTGTGTGAGGACGTCCTAACGTTCCCAGAGTGTGTGTGAGGACATCCTAACGTTCCTAGAGTGTGTGAGGACGTCCTATCGTTCCCAGAGTGTGTGAGGACGTTCTTACGTTCCCAGAGTGTGTGAGGACGTCTTAACGTTCCCAGAGTGTGTGAGGACGTCCTGCTAAGCTTCCCAGAGTGTGTGAAGACGTCCTAACGTTCCCAGAGTGTGTGAGGACGTCCTAACATTCCCAGAGTGTGTGAGGACGTCTTAACGTTCCCAGAGTGTGTGAGGACGTCCTAACGTTCCCAGAGTGTGTGAGGACGTCCTAACATTCCCAGAGTGTGTGAGGACGTCCTAACGTTCCCAGAGTGTGTGAGGACGTCCTAACGTTCCCAGAGTGTGTGAGGACGTCCTAATGTTCCCAGAGTGTGTGTGAGGACGTCCTAACGTTCCCAGAGTGTGTGAGGACGTCCTAACGTTCCTAGAGTGTGTAAGGACATCCTGCTAACGTTCCCAGAGTGTGTGAGGACGTCCTGCTAAGCTTCCCAGAGTGTGTGAGGACGTCCTGCTAAGCTTCCCAGAGTGTGTGAGGACGTCCTAACGTTCCCAGAGTGTGTGAGGACGTCCTAACGTTCCCAGAGTGTGTGAGGACGTCCTAACGTTCCCAGAGTGTGTGAGGACGTCCTAACGTTCCCAGAGTGTGTGTGAGGACATCCTAACGTTCCCAGAGTGTGTGAGGACGTCCTAACGTTCCCAGAGTGTGTGAGGACGTCCTAACGTTCCCAGAGTGTGTGAGGACGTCCTAACGTTCCCAGAGTGTGTGAGGACGTCCTAACGTTCCCAGAGTGTGTGTGAGGACGTCCTGCTAAGCTTCCCAGAGTGTGTGAAGACGTCCTAACGTTCCCAGAGTGTGTGAGGACGTCCTAACGTTCCCAGAGTGTGTGTGAGGACGTCCTGCTAAGCTTCCCAGAGTGTGTGAAGATGTCCTAACGTTCCCAGAGTGTGTGAGGACGTCCTAACGTTCCCAGAGTGTGTGAAGACGTCCTAACGTTCCCAGAGTGTGTGAGGACGTCCTAACGTTCCCAGAGTGTGTGAGGACGTCCTAACATTCCCAGAGTGTGTGAGGACGTCCTAACGGTCCTGCCTCCCCAGGGACGCTCACCTGATCCCGGACCACACCATCCGGGCCCTGGGCCACATCGCGGTGGCTCTGAGGGACACGCCCAGAGTGATGGAGCCCATCCTGCAGATCCTGCAGCAGAAGTTCTGTCAGCCGCCGTCCCAGCTGGACGTCCTCATCATAGACCAGCTGGGCTGCATGGTCATCACTGGCAACGTGAGTCAACATAGAAGCTATGAGCCCCTGCTGGTTCCACTAAACAACTACATGACTATGTCTTAATGTGGCTCTGTGTGTCTCTGTCTCTATGTGTCTCTATGTGTCTATGTCTTTAAGTGTCTCTCTGTGTCTCTATGTGAGTTTGACATCTGAAGTTGCTCCGTGAATGAGGAGATGATGATGTTTTTTGGTCTGGAATCAAATCTAAGAAAACAAGCAGATAGTCAGTGTTGGCTCCTGGTTTGAGTTCTTTCCTCGTCAGAGCAGATCAGCGTTCCTAACTCCTCCTCCCTGTGTCTCCTCAGCAATACATCTACCAGGAGGTGTGGAACCTGTTCCAGCAGATCAGTGTCAAGGCCAGTTCCATGGTGTACTCCACCAAGGACTACAAGGACCACGGCTACAGGTCACCAGAGGACTGTGTGTTGTGACGTGTCTCCTGTCCCCACGTGTCTCCTGTCCCCACGTGTCTCCCGTCCCCACGTGTCTCCTGTCCTGACGTGTCTCCTGTCCTCCTCTGTGCAGACACTGCTCCCTGGCTGTGATCAATGCTCTGGGGAACATTGCAGCCAACCTGCAGGCCGAGCAGATGGTGGACGAGCTGCTGGTCAACCTGCTGGAGCTCTTCGTCCAGCTCGGCCTGGAGGGCAAGAGAGCCAGCGAGAGGGCGTCTGACAAAGGCCCCGCCCTCAAGGTGTGGGCTGGACACAGTTGTTAGCTGTTGACTGTTTAGCTGGTTAGCTGGTTAACGTGCTCATGAGCTGTGCTGGTCGTGTCCAGGCTTCGAGCAGCGCTGGAAACCTGGGCGTCCTCATCCCAGTCATTGCTGTGGTGAGTGAGGAACGTCTCCATGCTCCAGCTGCACGGACTGTTCTGCAGACTGATCTCCAAACATGTCGTGTCTGGATAACCTGAGATCTGCCTCTCCTGCTCCTGCTCCTGCTCCTGCTCCTGCTCCTGCTCCTGCTCCTGCTCCTGCTCCTGCTCCTGCTCCTCCTGTTTTAGCTGACCAAGCGTTTGCCTCCGATCAAAGAGGCGAAGCCGCGGCTGCAGAAGCTCTTCAGAGACTTCTGGCTCTACTCCGTGGTGATGGGCTTCGCTGTGGAGGGTTCAGGTAACCACACACTGACAGTCCAGATCAGGAGAATTCATCCACTCACTCATTCATCCATCCATTCATTCATTCAGCTTTATCCAGTTTACAACAAAAACAGGACAGTGTTTTACATGTTTTAAATTTAGATTCTAATGTTCACAAAAATGATTCTACTGGAGACATTAAGGTGTGCATTAATGTGTGTGTGTGTGTGTGTGTGTGTGTGTGTGTGTGTGTGTGTGTGTGTGTGTGTGTGTGTGTGTGTGTGTGTGTGTGTGTGTGTCCAGGCCTGTGGCCTGAGGAGTGGTACGAGGGTGTGTGTGAGATCGCCACCAAGTCTCCTCTGCTGACGTTCCCCAGTGGAGAACCTCTCCGCTCTGAGCTGCAGTACAACTCTGCCCTGAAGAACGACACCGTCACTGCAGTAGGCCACACACACACACGCACGCACACACATACACACACACACACACACATGCACGCACACACACACACACACAGCCTCTGATTGGCTGCTGTGCTGCAGGCGGAGCTGAACGACCTGCGCAGCACCATCATCAACCTGCTGGATCCTCCTCCTGAAGTGGCTGCTCTCATCAACAAGCTGGACTTCGCCATGTCCACCTACCTGCTGTCAGTCTACAGGCTGGAGTACATGAGGTACACACACACACACACACACACACACACACACACACACACACACACACACACCCCTACCTGCTGCCAGCCTTGCTGTTCTGTCTGTCTTCAGGATGCTGCGCTCTCTGGACTCGGACCGCTTCCAGGTCATGTTCAGATACTTTGAGGACCGAGCGATCCAGAAGGACAAGTCAGGTGTGTGGAGCAGAGCAGAGTGTGGAGCTGCAGGAGGTCTGATGTGAGCTGATGTTCTGTCTGCTGCCTCCAGGGATGATGCAGTGTGTGATCGCTGTCAGCGACAAGGTGTTTGAGGTCTTCTTGCAGATGATGGCGGAGAAGGTGGGCTGTGGTCTCCTCAGACCAGCCAGAATCACCAGATGTAGGTCCAGCTGTGCTCTGACCTCACCTCTCCATCTTCTGATTCTGTTTCAGCCCAAGACCAAAGGTCACGAGGAGGAGCTGGAGCGCCACGCCCAGTTCCTCCTGGTCAACTTCAACCACATCCACAAGAGGATCCGCAGGGTGGCCGACAAGTACCTGTCAGGCCTGGCCGAGACGTGAGGCTCCCTCTGCTCCTCCCGTCTGCTCCTCTCCTCCTGTCTGCTCCTCCTCTCAGCTCCTCTCCTCCTCTCTCCTCAGGTTCCCTCACCTGCTGTGGAGCGGTCGTGTCCTCCGCACCATGTTGGACATCCTGCAGACGCTGTCTCTGTCGCTTAGCGCCGTGAGTCAGACCTGCCCGTCTCAGAGCAGCTCCTCCTGCAGGAGGACAGAGCTGCTCCTCCTGCAGGAACTCCGAGGAGCTCCTCCTGCAGGAGGACAGAGCAGCTCCTCCTGCAGGGGGACAGAGCTGCTCCTCCTGCAGGAGGACAGAACAGCTCCTGCTGCAGGAGGACAGAGCAGTTCTTCCTGCAGGAGGACAGAGCTGCTCCTCCTGCAGGAGGACAGAACAGCTCCTGCTGCAGGAGGACAGAGCAGCTCCTCCTGCAGGAGGACAGAGCAGCGCCTCCTGCAGGAGTTGAGGCTCTGTAGTGATGTCTGGGCTCGGGTCTGGTGGAGACGTGGGCCCTGAGCCTTCAGGGCAGCTCTGATCCTGCTCTTCTGTCCCAGGACATTCACAAAGACCAGCCGTACTACGACATCCCCGACACGCCGTACCGGATCACCGTCCCAGACACGTACGAGGCCAGAGAGGTAGGAACCTTCTGGAGTCCGTCTTCACCTCCTCTCCGCTCCTCCTCTGCCTCGCTGCTCTAACACGTCCCTTCACAGAGCATCGTGAAGGACTTCGCCGCTCGCTGTGGAGAGATCCTCAAAGAGGCCATGAAGTGGGCGCCGTCCGTCACCAAGTCCCACCTGCAGGTACGAGCAGGGGGCGGGGCCACGGGGGCCAGCCAGACCTCCTGGTCCTGACCTCCTGGTCCAGACCTCCTGGTCCAGACCTCCTGGTCCTGACCTCCTGGTCCAGACCTCATGGTCCAGACCTCCTGGTCCTAATCTCCTGGTCCTGACCTCCTGGTCCAGACCTCCTGGTCCAGACCTCCTGGTCCAGACTTCATGGTCCAGACCTCCTGGTCCAGACCTCATGGTCCAGACTTCATGGTCCAGATCTCCTGGTCCAGACCTCCTGGTCCTGACCTCCTGGTCCTGACTGCATGTGTCTGTCTGCAGGAGTACCTCAACAAGCATCAGAACTGGGTGTCGGGGCTGTCCCAGCACACGGGCCTGGCCATGGCCACAGAGAGCATCCTGCACTTCGCTGGCTACAACAGACAGAGCACCACGCTGGGGGTACGCACCTGCTGGCTGCACCAGGCTACACGTCCCCCACCAGCTCAGACCTGAACACCTGGACAAACCTGGAGATAAGCAGCTCCACGTTAGCCTCTCAGATGTGTCTGAGCAGAATGGAGTCTGTTCATAGTGTGATGCGAGGCAGTCTGACCTGGCTGCGCCTGTCTCTCTGACCTGGCTGCACCTGTCTCTCTGACCCGGCTCTACCCGTCTCTCCGACCTGGTTGCACCTGTCTCTGACCTGACTCCACCTGCCTCTCTTTCCTGGCTGCACCTGTCTCTCTGACCCGACTCCACCTGCCTCTCTTTCCTGGCTGCACCTGTCTCTCTGACCCGACTCCACCTGCCTCTCTTTCCTGGCTGCACCTGTCTCTCTGACCCGGCTCTACCCGTCTCTCCGACCTGGTTGCACCTGTCTCTGACCTGACTCCACCTGCCTCTCTTTCCTGGCTGCACCTGTCTCTCTGACCCAACTCCACCTGTCTCTCTGACCTGGCTGCACCTGTCTCTCTGACCCGACTACACCTGTATCTCTGACTTGGCTGCACCTGTCTCTCTGACCCGACTACACCTGTCTCTCTGACCCGGCTCCAACTGTCGCTCTGACCCGGCTCCACCTGTCTCTCTGACATGTCCTGTTCTCTGTTGCAGTCCACCCAGCTGACGGAGAGACCCGCCTGTGTCAAGAAGGACTACTCCAACTTCATGGCCTCGCTGAACCTGAGGAACAGATACGCTGGAGAGGTGCAGACATGTCGGACTGCTGTGTGTCTGGTCTGATCTGGTCTGATCTGATCTGGTCTGATTTGGTCTGGTCTGATCTGATCTGGTCTGATCTGATCTGATCTGGTCTGATCTGATCTGATCTGATCTGATCTGATCTGATCTGATCTGTCCTGGCCTGGCCTGGCCTGGCCTGGTCTGGTGTGGTCTGGTGTGGTCTGATCTGATCTGATCTGGTCTGGTCTGATCTGATCTGATCTGATCTGATCTGATTTGTCCTGGCCTGGCCTGGTGTGGTCTGATATGATCTGGCCTGGACTGGTCTGATCTGGTCGTTTTAAACTGGGGGCACTGTGGGGCGGAGCCTGCAAAGGCCCCGCCCACTGAGCTTCCGTGCAGTGTAGGTCTGAGTTAGAATAGGACTGTTATATTTATTGTTGTTATATTTGCTATTGTTGTCATCAGGCCATCCGACTGCTCAGTAGACGATGTTTAAACAGAAACAGAAAAGAACAAAATGCAAGAAAACACAGGAAATCTTTAAATCAACAGTTGATCATTAAAATATTAAGGTGTGTTGGCAGCTCCTTGGGCAGTCAGTGCAGGCTCTCTCCTGGTCTCCTGGTCTCCTGGTCTCCTGGTCTCCTGGTCTCCTGGTGTCCTGGTCTCTAGGTCTCTAGGTCTCCTGGTCTCCTGGTGTCCTGGTCTCTAGGTCTCCAGGTCTCCAGGTGTCCTGGTCTCCAGGTCTCCTGATCTCCTGGTCTCTAGGTCTCCTGATCTCCTGGTCTCCAGGTCTCCTGGTGTCCTGGTCTCCAGGTCTCCTGATCTCCTGGTCTCCAGGTCTCCTGATCTCCTGGTCTCCAGGTTTCCTGGTGTCCTGGTCTCCAGGTCTCCTGGTGTCCTGGTCTCCAGGTCTGGTGTTGGTGTTGGTCCAGGTGCTGAGCTGGGTCTCCTGTGCAGGTGTCGGGGATGCTGCACTTTGCTCAGGCCGTGCGGGGTCAGTCTGACCTGGGTCGACTGATGATCAAGCAGATGAGTGAAGCTCTGGACTCAGCTCAGCCTGAAGCTTTCACCGAGGCCATGTTCAAGCTGGCTGCTCTGCTCATCAACACCAAAGGTTTGTCTGAAGGTCACACATCCGCACCATCTGCACCATCTACACCATCCGCACCATCCACACCATCTACACCATCTACACCATCCACACCATCCACACCATCCACACCGTCCACGCCATCCTCACCGTCCACACTGTCCACACCATCTACACCATCCACACCATCTACACCATCTACACCATCTACACCATCCACACCATCCGCACCATCTGCACCATCTACACCATCCGCACCATCCACACCATCTACACCATCCACACCTTCCACACCATCTACACCATCCACACCATCTACACCATCCGCACCATCCGCACAATGTGCACCATCCACACCATCCACACCATCTACACCATCCATACCATCCACACCATCCACACCATCCACACCATCCACACCATCCACACCGTCCACGCCATCCACACCATCTACACCATCCACACCTCCACACCATCTACACCATCCTCACCATCCTCACCGTCCACGCCATCCTCACCGTCCACACTGTCCACACCATCCACACCATCCACACCATCCACACCATCCACACCATCTACACCATCTACACCATCCACACCATCCACACCATCTACACCATCCACACCTCCACACCATCTACACCATCCTCACCATCCTCACCGTCCACACCATCCTCACCGTCCACACCATCCACACCATGGGTGTCAAACTCATTCCACAGAGGGCCGTGTGGCTGCAGGTTTTTGTTCCAACCAATCGAGAGTTCACAGTCTGACCAATCAGCTGTCTGAAGGTTGAGATCAGTTCATTGAAAGAGTCAAGTCAGGCGTGTAGCTGCTTGGTTGGAGCAAAAACCTGCAGCCACACGGCCCTTTGTGGAATGAGTTTGACACCCCTGATCTACACCATCCACACCATCTACACCATCTACACCATCCACACCATCCACACCATCCGCACCATCCACACTATCTACACCATCCACACCATCTATACCATCTACACCATCTACACCATCCACACCATCCACACCTTCCACACCATCTACACCATCTACACCATCTACACCATCTACACCATCCACACCATCCACACCATCTACACCATCCGCACCATCCACACTATCTACACCATCCACACCATCTACACCATCCACACCATCCACACCATCCACACCATCCACACCATCCACACCATCCACACTATCTACACCATCCACACCATCTACACCATCTACACCATCCACACCATCCACACCATCCACACCGTCTACACCGTCCACACCGTCCACACCGTCCACACCATCTACACCATCCACACCATCCACACCGTCTACACCGTCTACACCGTCCACACCGTCCACACCATCTACACCATCTACACCATCTACACCATCTACACCATCTACACCATCTACACCATCCACACCATCCACACCGTCCACACCATCCACACTATCTACACCATCCACACTACCCACACCATCTGCACCATCTACACCATTTGCACCATCTACACCATCACACCATCTAGCATTTCTACTGGGACTGGTCCTGACTGGTCCTGACCGGCTCTGACTAGTTTTGGTGGACGGGTTCTTTCTGGTTCTGACTAGTTCTGCGTGGTTCTGACTGGTTCTGGTTCTATGTGGTTCTGGTTCTGACTGGCTCTATCTGGTTCTGGTTCTGACTGGTTCTATGTGGTTCTGGTTCTGACTGGTTCTGGTTCTTCCTGGTTCTGTCTGCAGACTGTGACCCTCAGCTGCTCCACCATCTCTGCTGGTCTCCTCTCAAGATGTTCACAGCTCACGGGATGGAGACGGCCATCGCCTGCTGGGAGTGGCTGCTGGCAGCGAGAGGGGGGGTGGAGGTCCCGGTACGAAGGCCTGTCTGTCTGTCTGCCTGTCTGTCTGCCTTCCCTTTCTGCCTTTCTGTCTGTCCCTCTTCCTGCCTGTCTGTCTCTCTGCCTATCTGTCTGTGTCTTTCTGCTTGTCTGCCTGCCTGTCTGTCTCTCTGCCTATCTGTCTGTGTCTTTCTGCTTGTCTGCCTGCCTGTCTGTCTCACTGCCTATCTGTCTGTGTCTGTCTGTCTGCCTGTCTCTGCCTGGCTGCCTCTCTTTCTGCTTGTCTGTCTCTGCTTGTCTGTCTCTTGTCTGCCTGTCTTTCTGCCTGGCTGCCTGTCTGTCTCTGTCTGTCTGCCTGACTGCCTGTCTAACCCCCCCAGTTCATGAGGGAGATGGCGGGGGCCTGGCAGATGACGGTGGAGCTGAAGATGGGTCTGTTCTCTGAGGCTCAGCTGGAGGCCGACCCTCTGGCAGCATCTGAGGAGAGCCAGCCCATCCCCTGCCCCCCAGATGTGACGCCCCACCACATCTGGATAGAGGTCAGACCCTGCACCACCCATTTCATGTGAAGGATGCATATACAACAACACAAATGCCCCGTTTCCACTACATGGCACTGACTCCACTTAGCTCTGCTCGGCTCTACTCTACTCTACTCTACTCTACTCTACTCTACTCTACTCTACTCTACTCTACT
This sequence comes from Karalla daura, assembly GCA_029224185.1. Classification (NCBI taxonomy): domain Eukaryota; kingdom Metazoa; phylum Chordata; class Actinopteri; order Chaetodontiformes; family Leiognathidae; genus Karalla; species Karalla daura. Next base: position 23,793,091 of record CM055201.1, on the reverse strand, counting down.
GTACTCTACTCTGCTCTGCTCTGCTCTGCTCTGCTCTGCTCTACTCTGCTCTGCTCTACTCTGCTCTACTCTACTCTACTCTACTCTACTCTACTCTACTCTATTCTACTCTACTCTGCTCTGCTCTGCTCTGCTCTACTCTACTCTACTCTACTGTACTCTACTCTACTGTACTCTACTGTACTCTGCTGTACTCTGCTCTGCTCTGCTCTGCTCTACTCTACTCTACTCTACTCTACTCTACTCTACTCTGCTCTGCTCGGCTCTGCTCTGCTCTGCTCTGCTCTGCTCTGCTCTACTTGGCTCTACTCTACTCTGCTCTACTCTACTCGGCTCGGCTCGGCTCGGCTCGGCTCGGCTCGGCTCTGCTCTACTTGGCTCTACTCTACTCTACTCTACTCTACTCTACTCTGCTCTGCTCTGCTCTACTCGGCTCTACTCTACTCGGCTCTACTCTACTCTACTCTACTTGGCTCTGCTCTGCTCAGCCTTTTGTTCGTTCCCATTACCTGACATCTGGCACCTGGTACTATTTTTCTCGTACCTTGGCCGAGCAGGGCCACGTCGAGTGGAGCAGGTGTGGGTGTGGCTCTGTCAGACCAGCAGGGCTGACGCAGTGAGAACCAGGAGTGGAAACGTGGCATTTGATTGGTCACAGTGTCTTACGTCATCGCTGTGCGGACCACCGCCATGTTTGAAAAATGCCTCCTCTTCAGTTCTCGCTGAGCCCAGCCGAGCAGAGCTCGTCTCATGTAGTAGAAGCGGAGAAAAAGATGAACATTATGTGTTGTGTACACTTTAATATCTATGTTCTATCTATCTATGTTCCTGTCTGTACACTACTAACAACATAGTAACAGACACTGATGACCACCTGGGGATGCCGTGCGTTTTATATGTTTTTAGTATATATTGTATAAGATATACAGTTATTGCTGTGACTCTTGCTCCTCCTCCTCCTGCTCCTGCTCCTCCTGCTCCTCCTGCTCCTCCTCAGTTCCTGGTCCAGAGGTTTGAGATAGCCAAGTACTCCAGTGCTGACCAGGTGGAGATCTTCGGCAGTTTGCTGCAGCGATCGCTGTCACTCAACGTGGGCGGAGCCAAGAGCAGCATCAACCGCCACGTAGCAGCTATAGGCCCACGCTTCAGGTCCACACACACACACACACACACACACACACACACACACACACACACACACACATGCTTGTCTTGCCACAAACTTTCGACGTGTGAATGACAAAGTTTGTTTCACTCAGCGTTTTTCTGTTTATTTTTGTAATCTTCTGAATTGACTGTGTGTGTGTGTGTGTGTGTGTGTGTGTGTGTGTGTGTGTGTGTGTGTCTTGCCAGGCTGCTGACTCTGGGCCTGGCTCTGCTGCACTCAGACGTCCTCACCAACGCCACAGTGAGGAACGTCCTCAGAGAGAAGATCTACTCCACGGCCTTCGACTACTTCAGGTGTCCACACAGCAACACGTAGAGACAGCAGAGACGTCCTGGTCCTCCACTCTGAGGAAGATGGACGTCCAGAACATAGTTTTCTTAGATCTTTGAATCAGATGTAGAAACAGTTGAGTCTCCTCCTCTGTCCATCTGGTCTGAAGGGAACTGGTCATGTGACCCCTACGTCAGGTCACGTGACCTGGAGATGTGAACAAAGTGTTTCCATCACTTTGAGATCAGCTTCTAGATGGACACGTCTGGAGGAGCAGCTCAGGAGAGACGTCTGAGAAATACAGAAAATAAATATTTTAATATTATATATTTATATTAAATATATTAAATATGTAACTTAAACAAAAATATGAGAATGTACTAACAATGAAATACGACATGAAGCAGCAGCAGTAGGTCATAAGTAAGGACAGGTGGTAGCAGGTGAGAGGGACCTGCAGTGGTTCCTAGTGAAGAGCGACTGGAGCTTTGAGCTCAGCTGCTCACTGATCTGAGCAGAAAGTGAGGGAAGCTTCAGCTGATGGTCTTCTGTAGCAGCTGTGTGGAACATGACCTGCTCAATGTTCAGAATGAACCTTCTCCTGCTGCTCCTCCTGCTCCTCCTGCTCCTCCAGCGTCAGCCCCAAGTTTCCGACCCAGGGGGACAAACACCTGAGAGAGGACATCTGCATCATGATCCGCTTCTACGCCAGCATCCTGTCGGACAAGAAGTACCTGGCGGCGTGCCAGCTGGCGCCCCCCGGTGAGCTCGGCAGCGGCCCCGCCCCCAGCTCGCTCTCCGCCGGGATATTCGGATCGCTGATCGTGTCCAGCACGTCTCCCATTTCTATCCTGAGTAAGGACGGGAACGCTGGGGGAGCCAGTCTGCCCCCTGCTGGAGGGTCTGAGGAGCGTCCTCACAACCTGCAGGAAACCTGTCTGTCTGCCTGTCTGTCTGCCTGTCTGTCTGTCTGACTGCCTGTCTGACTGACTGCCTGACTGTCTGACTGCCTGACTGACTGTCTGTCTGTCTGCCTGCCTGTCTGACTGACTGACTGACTGACTGACTGACTGACTGTCTGTCTGTCTGTCTGTCTGACTGACTGCCTGTCTGACTGACTGTCTGCCTGTCTGCCTGTCTGTCTGTCTGTCTGTCTGCCTGACTGACTGACTGTCTGCCTGTCTGTCTGCCTGCCTGTCTGACTGCCTGACTGTCTGCCTGACTGTCTGACTGACTGACTGACTGTCTGACTGACTGTCTGCCTGACTGACTGACTGTCTGTCTGTCTGCCTGTCTGTCTGTCTGTCTGTCTGTCTGTCTGTCTGTCTGTCTGTCTGTCTGTCTGACTGCCTGACTGTCTGTCTGACTGCCTGTCTGTCTGACTGCCTGTCTGTCTGTCTGACTGACTGTCTGCCTGTCTGTCTGTCTGACTGCCTGTCTGCCTGTCTGTCTGACTGACTGACTGACTGTCTGTCTGACTGACTGCCTGTCTGACTGACTGCCTGACTGACTGACTCACTGACTGACTGTCTGCCTGACTGACTGACTGACTGACTGTCTGACTGACTGTCTGCCTGACTGACTGACTGACTGTCTGACTGACTGTCTGTCTGTCTGTCTGTCTGACTTCCTGACTGTCTGTCTGACTGACTGTCTGCCTGTCTGTCTGACTGACTGACTGACTGACTGTCTGTCTGACTGACTGCCTGTCTGACTGACTGCCTGACTGACTGACTCACTGACTGACTGTCTGCCTGACTGACTGACTGACTGACTGTCTGACTGACTGACTGTCTGCCTGTCTGTCTGTCTGACTGACTGACTGACTGACTGTCTGTCTGACTGACTGCCTGTCTGACTGACTGCCTGACTGTCTGACTGACTGACTGACTGTCTGACTGACTGTCTGCCTGACTGACTGACTGTCTGTCTGCCTGTCTGTCTGTCTGTCTGTCTGTCTGACTGCCTGACTGTCTGTCTTTCTGCCTGTCTGTCTGACTGCCTGTCTGTCTGACTGACTGACTGTCTGTCTGTCTGTCTGTCTGACTGCCTGCCTGTCTGTCTGCCTGTCTGTCTGTCTGTCTGACTTCCTGACTGTCTGTCTGACTGACTGTCTGCCTGTCTGTCTGTCTGACTGCCTGTCTGCCTGTCTGTCTGTCTGACTGACTGAGTGACTGTCTGTCTGACTGACTGCCTGTCTGACTGACTGCCTGACTGACTGACTCACTGACTGACTGTCTGCCTGACTGACTGACTGACTGTCTGCCTGACTGACTGACTGACTGTCTGACTGACTGTCTGTCTGTCTGTCTGTCTGTCTGACTTCCTGACTGTCTGTCTGACTGACTGTCTGCCTGTCTGTCTGACTGACTGACTGACTGACTGTCTGTCTGACTGACTGCCTGTCTGACTGACTGCCTGACTGACTGACTCACTGACTGACTGTCTGCCTGACTGACTGACTGTCTGCCTGACTGACTGTCTGACTGACTGTCTGCCTGTCTGTCTGTCTGACTGACTGACTGACTGACTGTCTGTCTGACTGACTGCCTGTCTGACTGACTGCCTGACTGTCTGACTGACTGACTGACTGTCTGACTGACTGTCTGCCTGACTGACTGACTGACTGTCTGACTGACTGTCTGTCTGCCTGTCTGTCTCTCTTCTTTTTCTCTCCCAGTAAAACAAACGTTATTTAGACTTAGTCTAAACTCCATCCTGTTATCAGAGTGACTTTCTTTAATTTTCATCTTGAAGCGTTTGTCCAAGCACTGCACGGACAGATCATTTCACTCGTTTTAGGTTTTTTCTCAGATTTAGTGTTTTTATTTTATTTTTAGACACCTTTCTTCCAGACTTCAGAGATTGTGAAGAACGTCCAGGCTCCGTCTCCTCGTCCTCTCCTCGTCCTGTCTCAGTGTTTCTCAGCCTTTGTGAGGACGAGCCTCAGACCCGTTCACATGCATGAGTCTTCATCATGTTCACTGCCATGACCCCGACCAGCCAGCCGCCAGCAGGACACCCTGCAGACAATCATCTCCATCTGCGCCCCACACAAGTAGACTCATCCTCATGCACATCGACAGGTGGCTGCTGGCCAGCTGATCCTGGGTCAGATTAACTTCCTGCTCTGGAACATCACCTCACATCTGATCCAGGATCAGGTTCAGGCAGCTCCACCTGAGCCCGACCCTCCCCCCAGCCCTCCTGCTCCAGCTGCATGATCCTCTCAGAGGAACCACTCACATCATTTTCATCCTCCATGTTTCACTGACTCTGCTGAGGGGCTCAGACTTACTGTGTGTGTGTGTGTGTGTGTGTATGTGTGTGTGTGTGTGTGTGTGTGTCCAGACAACCAGGACCCGTCCCTCAACAGCCTGTCGGTGATGAACGCTGCAGACCTGCGCAGCAACATGGACTCCAGCTCCAGGTCCCAGCAGAGCAGCCAGGGCTGGATCAACACCTACCCCCTGTCCAGCGGCATGTCCACCGCCTCCAAGAAGTCAGGTAGGATCAGCCTGGAATCAGCCTGGAATCAGCCTGGAAACAGCCTGGAAACAGCCTGGAGAAAACAACACATTTTTCACCTCAAGCAGCCATCAGCTGTGGAGGCAGACTGTGATGGAGAGAGTTCAGTCAGAGTTTTAAACAGAGACAAATCCAAGTTGTCTTGGTGTTGGTTTCAACATGCCGACATGTTGTTTTCGACGTGTTGTTTTCGACATGTTGCCTCGTTGTCTTGGACACACTCTGGGACACGCTCTGGGACACGCTCCTCTCCAGTCTGTCTGCTGTTAGTGTCTCGATGCTTGAAAGTGTCTGAGACGTTTGTGTCCTCACTGCCACAGTAGGAACATGATGTTTTCTAGTTCTGTAGAGAAATTTGTCCCTTCCATACACCGTCCTCCAAGCGTCCCTCTGACCCTGGACGTGTCCATCTCCTTCAGCGCTGTCCACTCTGAAGCTGCTGTGTCTCCGCAGGAACGTCCAAGAAGAGCAACAGAGGAACTCAGCTGCACAAGTACTACATGAAGAGGAGGACGCTGCTGCTGGCTCTGCTGGTGAGGCTGCAGCCTCCCCCTGTCTCCTCCTGTCTCCTGTCTCACCTGTCTCCTGTCTTCTCCCATCTCCTGTTTGTCTCCACCTGTCTCCTGTCTTCTCCTGTCTCACCTGTCTCCTGCTTGTCTCACCTGTCTCTACCTGTCTCCACCTGTCTCCACCTGTCTCTTCCAGGCCAGTGAGATCGAGCGGCTGACCACCTGGTACAACCCGCTGTCCACCCAGGAGCTGGCCATCTCCACCGAGCAGTCTGTGGAGACCAGCATCGCCAACTGGAGGTCCAAGTACATCAGCCTGACGGAGAAGCAGTGGAAGGACAACGTCAACCTGGCCTGGGGCATCGCCCCCTACCTGGCCATCCAGCTGCCCACCAGGTAGCAGAGAGCAGGACCCAGCCTAGCCCAGTTAGCATCATCATGCAGCTGTTTACAGGAGCAATGACAATTAACTAGAGGAAAGGAAGAAACAATGAAATAAACTATGAAAAATCAGAGAACTGAACTAGATTCAATTAAACATGAAACAGATGGGAAAAGCCTCAGAGAAAGTTCAGTGGGCTCGTCTTCTGACCATCCTCTGATCTTCTGATCTGCCCGGGTCCAGGTTTAAGAACGATGCCATCGTGGCTGAGGTGACTCGCCTGGTGAGGCTGGATCCTGGAGCGGTCAGCGACGTCCCCGAGGCTGTGAAGGTAGGAGACCTTCAGTCTGCTGGACCATGGAGGCTCTGACACAGGATGACCAGACCTGTCATGGCTCTATGAGCTGCTACACTGGCCAGACTGTAACCAGCCGGACACTAACCAGTCTGAGAGTCAGTCCCTGCTTAGGACCAGGTTTATTGCAATAGGTTTACCTTTGGTTTCACTGATTCTGTGGAGCTGTGTTCCTTCAGCTGATCTGAGGTCTGTTTTCTGGTTATCTATGACTGTGGCTGTTCAGTAAGTTAGAGATGAGCTGCTGGAGGTTTTTTTAAGTTGCGTGTATATAACAAAGTTCTGCCTCTAGATGGATCATCTAGTTCAGGGGTTGTCGACTGCTCTCACTCTGGGACCCACATTTTCCCATGATCATTCAGTTGTGACCCACTATGATAGGATTCAAACCAGCAAGTGTTGTTTTTCAGTTTTGATGGTTTCAGGCTGTCATTGTCCAGCTCGTCACCTCACCCAACCCTCTCTGGTCCTGATTCTCCTCATAGATGAAGATCCACACCTGGGTCACATTTACACTCTGCCATCTCACTGTAACTCTGACTCGTGCTTTTCAAAATATATTTTTTTTCAAAATAAAAGACCCAAATGTCCAACATCAGATTTCCTGTGTTTACCCAGCTGTCCGTGACCCATCCAGAAGGGGTTGTGACCCAAAAATGGGTCGCAACCTTCCGGTTGAGAACCACGATCTAGATGATGGTCCATCAGAGCTCTGAGTAATGTCTGCTACTGTGTGTGTGTGTGCGTGTGTGTGTGCATGTGCGTGTGTGTGTGCGTGTGCGTGTGCGTGTGCGTGTGTCTGTCTGTCTGTGTGTGTGTGTGTGCGTGTGTGCGTGTGCGTGTGTCTGTCTGTCTGTGTGTGTGTGTGTGTGTCCCAGTTCCTGGTGACGTGGCACACCATCGATGCTGACTCCCCCGAGCTGAGCCACATCCTGTGCTGGGCCCCGGCCGACCCCCCCACCGGCCTGTCCTACTTCAGCAGCATGTACCCCCCCCACCCTCTGACGGCCCAGTACGGGGTCAAGGTGCTGCGCTCCTTCCCCCCGGTGAGTCCCCAGGAGTCTGTACTGGTCTGTACTGGTGTGTACTGGTGTGTACTGGTGTGACTATGTAACATTGTGTGTGTGTGTGTGTGTGTGTGTGTGTGTGTCCGCAGGACGCCATCCTGTTCTACATCCCTCAGATCGTCCAGGCTCTCCGCTATGACAAGGTACAGTGAACCTTCAGTCTGGTTGAGTGTGTGGAGGCTCTCAGGCGTCTGGTAGGACGTGACATCATCAGCGTGGTGGTAACTTCCTGCTCCGCCTAGATGGGATACGTCAGGGAGTACATCCTGTGGGCGGCGCAGAAGTCCCAGCTCCTCGCTCACCAGTTCATCTGGAACATGAAGACCAACATCTTCATGGACGAGGAGGGACACCACAAGGACCGTGAGTCAGTCAGACGACCAGGTGACCAGCTGATCAGGTGATCGGTAACCAGGTGACCAGCTGATCAGGTGATCGGTAACCAGGTGACCAGCTGATCGGGTGATCGGTAACCAGGTGACCAGCTGATCGGGTCATCGGTAACCAGGTGACCAGCTGATCAGGTGATCGGTAACCAGGTGACCAGCTGATCAGGTGATCGGTAACCAGGTGACCAGCTGATCAGGTGATCGGTAACCAGGTGACCAGCTGATTGGGTCATCGGTAACCAGGTGACCAGCTGATTGGGTCATCGGGTGACCAGGTCATCAAACAGGTGGATAAATCATTGATAGTCAGGTTATTTATACCACAGAGTCCTTGGATCGGAACTGATGATAAAAATGAAAAACTAGTGAAAATAAAGCCGGAAACTCATCCATGAAGAGTGAACAACACATTTATCTTACACAGCAACTGAAACAATTCTGAGAGATTTTCACTGTTTTTTGTGTTTTTTAAATGTGTGAATTGAAGACAAAGTGCAGATTTAGTTGTAGTGCCCGCGGATTGTAGGTGCACTTCTTTAGTATTGATTACATTTTATATTTTGTTTCATTATTACATTTTTCTTCACTTATTCTTATTATTCACTTATTTATCTAGTGGGGGCGGGGCTCTAGTGGGGGCGGGGCTCTAGCGGGGGCGGGGCTCTAGCGTGGACACAGCTTGGTGTATTAGAGTAGATGACAGTACCAGCAGAAGTGGTCAGGCTGGGCGGGTCTCTCCTACGCTGAACGCTGCCCTGTCCTGCAGCTGACATCGGGGAGCTGCTGGAGCAGATGGTGGAGGAGATCACCAGCTCCCTGTCCGGTCCAGCCAAAGACTTCTACCTGAGGGAGTTCGACTTCTTCAACAAGATCACCAACGTGTCGGCCATCCTCAAGTGAGCATCGCTCTGCATTGCTGTATATCAATCTCCATAGCTCTATGTAGCACTATGTAGCACTATGTAGCTCTGTGTAGCACTATGTAGCTCTATGTAGCACTATGTAGCTCTGTGTAGCACTATGTAGCTCTATGTAGCACTATGTAGCTCTGTGTAGCACTATGTAGCTCTATGTAGCACTATGTAGCACTATGTAGCTCTGTGTAGCACTATGTAGCTCTATGTAGCACTATGTAGCTCTATGTAGCACTATGTAGCACTATGTAGCTCTATGTAGCACTATGTAGCACTATGTAGCACTATGTAGCTCTATGTAGCACTATGTAGCTCTATGTAGCACCATGTAGCACTATGTAGCTCTGTGTAGCACTATGTAGCTCTATGTAGCACTGTAGCTCTATGTAGCACTATGTAGCTCTGTGTAGCACTATGTAGCTCTATGTAGCACTATGTAGCTCTATGTAGCTCTATGTAGCACTATGTAGCACTATAGCTCTATGTAGCTCTATGTGGCACTATGTAGCACTATGTAGCTCTATGTAGCACTGTAGCTCTATGTAGCACTATGTAGCTCTGTGTAGCACTATGTAGCTCTATGTAGCACTATGTAGCTCTATGTAGCTCTGTGTAGCACTATGTAGCTCTGTGTAGCACTATGTAGCTCTGTGTAGCACTATGTAGCTCTATGTAGCACTATGTCGCTGCGTCCCTACCCTGCAGACGTGAACCAAGAAGAATGACTGTGTTGTTTTCAGGCCTGTTCCAAAGGGAGAGGAGAGGAAGAGGGCGTGTCTCAAAGCGCTGTCTGACATCAAGGTGCAGCCAGGTACTAGTGACGGTTTGAATGAGAGCAAGAGAGCGACAAAGACCTGATCTCCAAAGGGAGACTCTTCAGTCTGGCAGCTCTTCTCAGTTTCCCGTTTCCCTCACTGTTACTAGTTGTGCTAGTTCTACTTGTGGAGGGATGTGTTGCTGTCTGTCCTCAGGTTGTTACCTGCCCAGCAACCCAGAGGCCATCGTGCTGGACATCGACTACAAGTCAGGAACCCCCATGCAGAGGTATGTAACTATGAGGCCCTGCCCACCACGGGGTCCACCCCTGGAGGCTCCGCCCCCTGAGGGCTCCTGGGCATGTGTGTGTAAGTACTGACTGCCCCCCCCCCCCCCCAGTGCGGCGAAGGCCCCCTACCTGGCCAAGTTCAAGGTGAAGCGCTGCGGGGTCAGTGAGCTGGAGAGGGAGGGGC
>CM055201.1:23770780-23775780 GCA_029224185.1 Karalla daura | reverse complement strand
TACTACTGCTACTACTACTACTACTACTACTACTACTGCTACTACTACTACTACTACTACTACTACTACTGCAATACTAGCTACACCCTCCACCACCCCCACCACAACAGTGCTCTGTCGCGGCTCGTTGTTTCCGGGGTCCAGCTGGACCTGAGCGGCCTCCGTCCACAGGTCACCACTGGACGACTAGTACTACAGGTGCCGCAGTACTATACTGCTACTGCTGCTACTGTGGTGGTAGCAGGGTAGTACTGGATTAAGTAGTACTAGTAGGACTAGCAGTAATGGTGCTGGTAGACTGGACACTAAGTATCTTTGTACTAGCTGTAGTTTTCCCAGCAGCACTGGTGGCCAGCGTGTGGTTGCCAGATCAGCATGAAGCTGCCAGACACAGCGTCATGGACTCCCCCCCCCCCTCCCCACGCACACACTCACACACACATATATACACATCTTCCTAGGTGTGTGTCTCCTACAGGTGTGATGCGGCCACGCGTGTTGCTATGGCAACCGCCACAGCAACACGCTGCTCCTCACGCTGCTCCTCATATCTGTTCTCCTCCTCCTCTCTGGTGTCTGGTGATTGGATGGGAGCTCTGATGAGTCAGCAGCCGATTGTGACTGATCAGCTATTGATCACTGATCAAATGATCAGCTGATTGATCAGATGATCAGCTGATTGAGGGAGGTGGATCTGTGGTTTCTAACAGCAGAATTTCAACTGTTTTATGTACTTTCTTATTGACTGTGTAAGAGCAGTGATGCTACTACTGCTACTACTACTACTACTACTGCTGCTACTACTACTACTACTACTACTGCTACTACTACTACTACTGCTGCTACTACTACTACTACTACTACTACTACTACTACTACTACTACTACTACTACTACTACTACTACTACTACTACTGCTACTACTACTACTGCTACTACTACTACTACTACTACTACTACTACTACTACTACTACTACTACTACTACTACTGCTACTACTGCTACTGCTACTACTACTACTACTGCTACTACTACTACTACTACTACTACTACTGCTACTACTACTACTACTACTACTACTACTACTGCAATACTAGCTACACCCTCCACCACCCCCACCACAACAGTGCTCTGTCGCGGCTCGTTGTTTCCGGGGTCCAGCTGGACCTGAGCGGCCTCCGTCCACAGGTCACCACTGGACGACTAGTACTACAGGTGCCGCAGTACTATACTGCTACTGCTGCTACTGTGGTGGTAGCAGGGTAGTACTGGATTAAGTAGTACTAGTAGGACTAGCAGTAATGGTGCTGGTAGACTGGACACTAAGTATCTTTGTACTAGCTGTAGTTTTCCCAGCAGCACTGGTGGCCAGCGTGTGGTTGCCAGATCAGCATGAAGCTGCCAGACACAGCGTCATGGACTCCCCCCCCCCTCCCCACGCACACACTCACACACACATATATACACATCTTCCTAGGTGTGTGTCTCCTACAGGTGTGATGCGGCCACGCGTGTTGCTATGGCAACCGCCACAGCAACACGCTGCTCCTCACGCTGCTCCTCATATCTGTTCTCCTCCTCCTCTCTGGTGTCTGGTGATTGGATGGGAGCTCTGATGAGTCAGCAGCCGATTGTGACTGATCAGCTATTGATCACTGATCAAATGATCAGCTGATTGATCAGATGATCAGCTGATTGAGGGAGGTGGATCTGTGGTTTCTAACAGCAGAATTTCAACTGTTTTATGTACTTTCTTATTGACTGTGTAAGAGCAGTGATGGTACAGACAGAGCTGTAGTGGTTGGATGAGTGATGAGGTCTGGAGGAAGATCTGAGTCATCTCCAGGTCTGGAACCAGAGGAACCAGAGGAACCAGAGGCTGGTAGAGACTGATCTCACAAACTGTAAACGCACTCAGGACTCAGACATTCAGACTGAACATCTACAGTGACTGATATGCTGTCCGTTGGCTGACTGATGAGCTGTCTGTTTGATGAGACGTCCTGTCCCCCCCAGGGAGCGTCCTCGTCCTCATGTCCTCTGGAGCAGCTCGTCCTGGACGCTCCGGGCGCCCCCCCCCGCTCTACGACCAGGTTCCTGAGGAGTCCCTGCACCTCCGTCCTCTGAGCCGCTCCGCCCAGAGCGCCGACCCCCTGCCGCCCCCCCCGCTGCCCCACCAGCCCCCCGTGGGGCCCGAGTTCGACCCGTCAGGGAGCGAGGAGGAGCAGGAGGAGCAGGAGGAGCAGGAGGAGCAGGGTCCGCTGGACATCAAGCCGGTGCACCGCTTCATCCCAGACTCCTGGAAGAACCTGTTCAGAGGCAGCGGCCGCAGCAGGCCCTGGTCCATGAGCTCCTCCTGCAGCAACAACTACAAGCAGCAGCAGCAGAGCAGCAGCAGCAGCGGGGGGGTGCGCTGCTCCCCCCCACACTCCCCCCCCGCCCCCCGCCCCCCCCATGGAGGCTCCAGCAGCTGCAACTCCCGTAAGGAGCTGCTGGAGCCGGACGGCTCGGCGTCTGGCCGGAGCCTCCGGACGGGGCGGAGCTACCAGACGGGGCGGAGCTACCAGACGGGGCGGAGCTACGAGGAGCGTGTGGACCAGTACCGGCAGCGCTACGGCTTCATGAAGTCGTGGGCGGGGCTTCTCCGCGTGCTGGGCTGCGTGGAGCTGCTGCTGGGCGCCGCCGTGTTCGCCTGCGTCTGCGCCTACATCCACAAAGACAACGAGTGGTTCAACATGTTCGGCTACTCCTCGCCAGGGGGCGGGGCCTACGGGGCCGGGGGCTACTACGGGGGCGGGGCCGCAGGGGGCGGGGCCTACTACAGCGGACCCAAGACGCCCTTTGTGCTGGTGGTGGCCGGCCTGGCCTGGGTGGTCACCGTCATGCTGCTGGTGCTGGGCATGACCATGTACTACAGGACCATCCTGCTGGACTCCTCCTGGTGGCCCCTCACTGAGTTCACCTGCAACCTGGCCCTGGGCCTGCTCTACCTGGCTGCAGGTACATACACACACACAGACAGACAGACAGACAGGCAGACAGACAGACAGGCTGGGAGACAACCTGGCCCTGGGCCTGCTCTACCTGGCTGCAGGTACACACACACAGACAGGCAGACAGACAGACAGACAGGCAGACAGACAGGCAGGCTGGGAGACAACCTGGCCCTGGGCCTGCTCTACCTGGCTGCAGGTACACACACACACACAGACAGACAGACAGACAGGCAGACAGACAGACAGGCTGGGAGACAACCTGGCCCTGGGCCTGCTCTACCTGGCTGCAGGTACACACACACAGACAGGCAGACAGACAGACAGACAGGCAGACAGACAGGCAGGCTGGGAGACAGCCTGGCTCTGGGCCTGCTCTACCTGGCTGCTGGTACACACACACAGACAGGCAGACAGACAGACAGGCAGACAGACAGGCAGGCTGGGAGACAGCCTGGCTCTGGGCCTGCTCTACCTGGCTGCTGGTACATACACACAGACAGGCAGACAGACAGGCAGACAGACAGGCAGGCTGGGAGACAGCCTGGCTCTGGGCCTGCTCTACCTGGCTGCTGGTACACACACACAGACAGGCAGACAGACAGACAGGCAGACAGACAGGCAGGCTGGGAGACAGCCTGGCTCTGGGCCTGCTCTACCTGGCTGCTGGTACATACACACAGACAGGCAGACAGACAGACAGGCAGACAGATAGGCAGGCTGGGAGACAGCCTGGCTCTGGGCCTGCTCTACCTGGCTGCTGGTACATACACACAGACAGGCAGACAGACAGACAGGCAGACAGACAGACAGACAGGCAGGCTGGGAGACAGCCTGGCCCTGGGCCTGCTCTACCTGGCTGCTGGTACACACACACAGACAGACAGACAGACAGACAGACAGACAGACAGGCAGGCTGGGAGACAGCCTGGCCCTGGGCCTGCTCTACCTGGCTGCTGGTACATACACACAGACAGGCAGACAGACAGACAGGCAGACAGACAGGCAGGCTGGGAGACAGCCTGGCTCTGGGCCTGCTCTACCTGGCTGCTGGTACATACACACAGACAGGCAGACAGACAGACAGGCAGACAGACAGGCAGGCTGGGAGACAGCCTGGCTCTGGGCCTGCTCTACCTGGCTGCTGGTACATACACACAGGCAGACAGACAGGCAGGCTGGGAGACAGCCTGGCTCTGGGCCTGCTCTACCTGGCTGCTGGTACATACACACAGACAGGCAGACAGACAGATAGGCAGGCAGGGAGACAGCCTGGCCCTGGGCCTGCTCTACCTGGCTGCAGGTACACACACACACACAGACAGACAGACAGACAAACAGACAGACAGGCAGGGAGACAGACACACACACAGACAGACAGGCAGACAGGCAGGCAGACAGGCAGGGAGACAGCCTGGCCCTGGGCCTGCTCTACCTGGCTGCAGGTACACACACACAGACAGACAGACAGACAGGCAGGCAGACAGACAGACAGACAGACAGGCAGGCAGGGAGACAGCCTGGCTCTGGGCCTGCTCTACCTGGCTGCAGGTACACACACACACACACACACAGACAGACAGACAGGCAGGCAGGGAGACAGCCTGGCTCTGTGCCTGCTCTACCTGGCTGCAGGTACACACACACAGACAGGCAGACAGACAGATAGGCAGGCAGGGAGACAGCCTGGCTCTTGGCCTGCTCTACCTGGCTGCAGGTACACACAGACAGACAGACAGACAGACAGACAGACAGGCAGGCTGGGAGACAGCCTGGCCCTGGGCCTGCTCTACCTGGCTGCAAGTACACACAGACAGACAGACAGACAGACAGACAGACAGACAGACAGACAGACAGACAGACAGACAGACAGACAGGCAGGCAGGGAGACAGCCTGGCTCTGGGCCTGCTCTACCTGGCTGCAGGTACACACACAAACACACAGACAAACAGACAGACAGACAGACAGACAGACAGACAGGCAGGGAGACAGCCTGGCCCTGGGCC
>CM055201.1:23708280-23768280 GCA_029224185.1 Karalla daura | reverse complement strand
CATGCTGGGAGCTGTGAGTGAGTGAGCGTGTGGAGGAATGGAGTAACGGAGGAACGGAGTAATGGAGGAAAGGAGGAATGGGGTAATAGGCAGCCTTCACATCAATGGTGGTGGAGACGGTGGAAAGAGAGGGATGATGAATGAACTGCAGGACAGGAAACCTGGACGTGCTCTTCCTCCAGGAAACAGCGAGGTGGACTGGAGCTGCTGACCTTCCTGAGCCACTCCAACCTCAGAGCTGCATCATCTCCTCCCAGAGCCTCCATCCATCCATCCATCCAGCACCACTGCAGCACACAGAGCAGGCCAGGATCCAGATGGTCCAGACCACAACACACAACAGTCCATACAGCTTCATAAGCCTCCAGGCCCTCAGCTCCAGCTCTGATAGGCTGGCTCTGCTGCATCTCCTCAGCTCTGACCTCCAGGAGACGAACAGCAGCTCAGCAGTGACTGCTGGAGGCTGGAGCTGCACCACAGGCTGGTTGACAGGAACCAGGAAGAGCCTCATCCTCCACCAGCCTCACCTCTGTCCAGTAGAGCTAGAGAGAAGAACCTCACAGACGTCTGGAGGCACCTCAACCCCACCACCAAGCAATACACAAGGGTGGAGGCTGCAGGAGGCCCCGTTAGAGGAGCAGAGGAGCGGAGGAGCTAGACACGATCTACATTAGCAGCACGCACAACAATCATCAGTAACAGCTGGAGCCTGTTGGGCAAGGACCTCCATCATGTCCTCTTGAACTGCAGGAGCGTCCTCACACTGCTCCCAAAGGAAGGAGACCTGGGACCACTGAGGGCCTGGAGACCAGTCTCACTTCTCTGTACCGTTCACAAATGATCTGCAAAGAGTCTTTTCAACAGATAATTATTCAATTATTTATACAATAAATCATTATTCACAGCGACCAACCGTACTGTGTACCAGGGCGAACACTCATGGACGACGTGTTCCTCCTGAGGGACGTATCGACCTCTCCAGAGGTGGAACCCTGGATGTGACCAGGAGAAGGCTTTTGATAGGGTTCATCCTAAACTCCTCTTCAGAACACCTGAAAGACCTGGCTCTGGAGAAAGGTTCATCTCATGGATCAGTTGTAGTGTGAAGCCAGTGTCCTCCTGAAGGTAGGGGGTGGGCACCAGGCAGGGTGCTCTCCTGTCAGGGGTGTCCTACTCCACCTCCATTGAACCTCTTCTCCACCAACATACGCTGATGACATCACGGTTTTCATTAAAAACCTTTGTCTATTGTCTAGATGGACCTGGGTCCAGCCCCAGTTGTCCTACAGGGTTCTGGTGGCCAACAACCTGGCTGCCTCGGTCCTCGGGCACCGTTCCACAGTGTTAGAGCCTCCAGAGGACCTTCTTAAAGAAGCACAGAAGAGGCTGGTGAACTTCTTCTGGGGAGGGTACCACTGGACTAAACCGTCTGTCCTGTTTCTCCCAGTGGTGGAAGGAGGCCAGGGTCTGATGGACCTCCGGAGCCGTGTCACAGCTCTCCACCTCCAGCCTGGACCAAGAACACACCTGGAGCCAAACAGCGGCAGCTCTTCTCCATAACACCATGGACCTGGAGTAACATCAAATGTTCATCCTCTTCTACCAGTCTGTCTCCAGGCCTGGAGGACGGTCCTGGAGGCCTGGAGGACGGTCCTGAAGGTCAGCAGAGACTGCTCTCAGCTCTTTGGCAGCGTGGGGGAGGAGCCTCTGTTCCACAACCCAACCATACGCTGCAGAGTCCACCAGCGTCCAGAGGCTTCCCAGAAGAGTGCAGATAACAAAGATGAAGGAGCTGAGAGCAGGAGGTGAAGTCAGGTGTGACAGAGACAGGTGTGAAGTCTCTCAGGTCCATGGAGAAGCTGCTGCAGGACATCAACAGTGCACTCCCCGGGGCTTTCAGGAAAGCACTGGGGGCGGAACCTGCAGAGGATCAACTCGCTGGTTGGTCCGAGTTCTGTGACCTGTGACCATCACATCCTGTCTCTGTCTCTGAGAGAGTGGAATAAGCTCTGGAGATGGTTTTACTGGACTGTATGCATGCATGTGTGTGTGAGTGTATAATCTAATGACTAATGTGACTGATAATTATTTCAGCCAAGAAAGGACAAGTTAAAGGTCTCTCTCTCTCTGTCTGTCTGTCTGTCTCTCTCCATCTCTCAGGAGTTTGATCGTATCAACAGGATCCTCCAGGAGTACCAGAGGAAGAAGAACGTGAGTCTCTGTTCTGTTCTGAATCAGATCAGACTCTTGTTTGGTTCAATGTGAACTATTGCGATTACAAAGACAACCGAGGAAGCACAACTCATTTGTCTGTCCAGACATCATGTCAGTGTCTCTTCATCCAGCAGATGAGGCTGCTCCTCCTCCTCCTCCTCCTCCTCCTCCTCCTCCTCCTCCAGACCCATCTCCACTATACATCACTTCATTTTTATTGTTTGTGTCTGACTAAAAGTCTAATATCACACACAGCTGCTACAGCCATGATCGACAGCTCCTAGTCCCACCTCCTCAGGAGGAGTCAGTCAGTGGGAGGTGGGAGGGGGGGGTGAGGTTCCACATGACTGATGGTGGAGATCCAAGAGATCACAACCTGAGGGGTTTAGACGTTTCCCAGTTCAAACTGATGAAATGAGAAAAGATGATGGAAAACGGACTGATCTGTACAACTGTCCCTCTGTCTGATTCAGCATCTAACCACACACACTCAGGAGGGGACAGACAGGTCAGGATAACGTCCAGAGTTCCACTGTGACCCTGTCTCTCTCTCTCTGGACTCAGGACCCCAGCTTCCTGGAGAAGAAGGAGCGCTGTGACTACCTGAAGAGCAAACTGGCTCACATCAAGCAGAAGATCCAGGAGTACGACAAAGTCATGGAGTGGAACGACGGCTACAGCTAGGCTAGGCTAGGCTAGGCTAGGCTAGACTGCTGCTGCGTCTCAGTGTTTCTACGTCTACAGGAAACTGGAGCTCAGACTGGGATCCATCAGCTCTGAAAGTCAATGTTCTGGTTTGTTCTCAGGTGGACTTTAAGCCTGCTTAGCTTAGCACAGGTTAGCTTAGCTTAGTGCAGAGACTGGAAGAAGGGAAGGCAGCCATGCTAGCATTTCAAGCAACAACAACTTTTTCTCCTAGAAATACACACATCAGCCACTAACATGTCCCTGTTAGGCCCAGTCTGCTTCCGCTCCACCTCTGTAATGGTCTGCCCGACCACCAGGGGCGCTACAAGTCTCTGCCCCCGAGCAGACGGGTTAGTGCTGGCAGAAGCATACTGGGGCCTTTAGCGTCATTATGCTAAGCTAACTGTCTGATTAAATATCCAACCCCATAAAACAAAGAAGCACATTCACCAAAACTCCAGCTCTTCTTTTTGTAATGGTCTCAGTAGTCAGTGGCACCTGCTGAGCGTCTCTGGAACATCTGGAACACACTTTAATTACCTGTTCATGCTGGGACTGGTCGAACATTTCACAAACTGTTCTTTTTCACTTAAAGGGCCTGAACATTTCCACTTTTATCAACACTAAGGAACCTCTGTACCACGCACACGCCTTAATGCCGATGTCACTGTGTGAACCTGTGAACCTGTCCTTGTGGTTCCACCTGTCCTTGTGGTTCCACCTGTCCTTGGTGGTTCCACCTGTCCTGGTGGTTCCAGCTGTCCTTGTGGTTCCACCTGTCCTTGGTGGTTCCACCTGTCCTTGTGGTTCCACCTGTCCTTGGTGGTTCCACCTGTCCTTGGTGGTTCCACCTGTCCTTGTGGTTCCACCTGTCCTGGTGGTTCCACCTGTCCTGGTGGTTCCACCTGTCCTTGTGGTTCCACCTGTCCTGGTGGTTCCACCTGTCCTGGTGGTTCCAGCTGCTCTGGAGCTCTGGTGCTGAGCTGGAACCAGTGATCCAGCACTCTATTTGCTTTTGTTCTCTGTGAATGCAAATGTGAATATTTCTTTGTTTCATGCGACGTGGAAATGTTTTTGTGCTCTTAGTTTGTTGTTTTTCTCAGTTTTCCTGATTTTTTTTTTAAAGATGGAATCAGATTTTATGGATCAGTCTGTAAAATAATCATAAGCTGCAGCTTTTAGAGTGATGTATGTATGTATGTAAACTTAACAAATAGCTTCCATTTAAAATGACGTAGTTTGTGCCTGAGGCTAATATCGTTTATCACTTAATGTAAAAACTGAGAATAATCGAGAAATAGAACGTTTTTATACATTTTCCTGTTGAATTTACTGGAGCATAAAGAAAACTTCCAACTAAAGAAAAATGTCTTTTTATTAAACAAAACCTGGAGCTTTAACTTGCTGAAAATATCATTATTACGTTAGTATCGATCATGTGATCAGTTTCACATTTTGTGTTTGTCAGGGACCAGACAGAAGAGGAAACCAATTGCGTTCCGAACCACAGTTTATTTGGGTTTTGCAGGGAAGAGTTCAGCTGGTCTGGGTTGTCTTCTCAGGAGTCAGGGTAGCGAGTAGGCAGTACGTACATTCCAAGCCGAAGATCTGACAGAGAAGAACTGAGAAACAGGGGCTTAAATACAGAGGAGGTAATCAGGAGATAATGAGGAGCAGGTGGCAGCAACAAAGAGTGTAGAGAGACAACAGGTGAGGATACTAATTGACTGAGTGCAGGTGGGCGTGGCAGATGAGCAAAGCAGAGAGAGAGCTCATGACAGAACCCCCCCCCCCCAAGGGACGGCCCCAGAAGTCCCCAAGAGGTACCATCAAACTGGGCGGGTGGGGGGGGGAGCCGGAGGAGGGTCAGTACTCCTCAGAACGATCAGTGTCCACGTCGTCGTCAGAGGACACTCGTGCCTCCTCACCCTGATCACCCTGATCAGAGGATGGAACATCACCTGGGACAGGATCCAGATCCGGCTTGGGGTCAGAATCAGAGTCAGGCTCAGGTACCGGACGGAGGGCACGACGGGACCCCTTCGGGCGACCCCGCCTGATGGAGGGCTGGTCGGGATGTTGGCGATGGAAGTCTGCGATGAGGGTGCGGTCCACGATACTTCTGGCGGGTACCCATGATCTCTCCTCCGGACCATAACCCTCCCAATCTACAAGGTATTGAAGGCCTCTACCTCTTCGTCTGGATCGAAGCAGACGTCGGACAGTGAAGACCAGACCACCATCAACGAGGCGTGGAGGAGGGGGAGGAGGTGCAGCAGGAACAAGAGGACTCTCATGAACCGGCTTTATTTTGGAGACGTGAAACGTGGGGTTCACTCTCATGGACCTGGGCAGTTGCAGCTGGACGGCGGTGGGACTGATCACCTTCTGGATGGGGTATGGTCCCAGGAACCGAGGTGCCAACTTCCTTGACTCCACCCGGAGCGGCAGGTCTTTGGCCGACAACCATACCTTCTGGCCCACTTGGTAGGCGGGTGCTGGAGTCCTTCGACGATTGGCCCCAGTAGTGTAGCTGGCGACAGATTTGAGGAGAGTGGCGCGGGCTTGTGACCAGGTGCGCTGGCACCGGCGGGCATAGGCGAGAGCTGATGGACAGGTGACCTCCCCTTCCTGACTGGGGAACAGAGGTGGTTGGTAGCCATACACACACTGAAAGGGTGACATGCCAGTGGCCGAGGAGGTGAGGGAATTATGGGCATACTCAACCCACATCAGGTGTTGCGCCCAGGCCTGGGGGTTGCGAGATGCCATGCATCGGAGTGCCTTCTCCAGTTCTTGGTTCGCCCGCTCAGACTGACCATTGGACTGGGGATGGAATCCAGAAGTGAGACTGACGGTGGCCCCTAGGAGATGACAGAACTCTCGCCAGAATGAAGAGGTGAATTGTGGACCCCTATCTGAGACGACATCTTTGGGTAACCCATGGATTCTAAAAACCTGTTCCAGGACCACCTGGGCGGTCTCCTTGGCGGAGGGCAGCTTAGGGAGGGGCACAAAGTGGGCCATCTTGCTAAAGCGATCTACAATAGTGAGTATGACCGTCATACCACTAGACGGGGGAAGACCAGAAACAAAGTCCAGGGAGACGTGAGACCAGGGTCGTGTGGGCACAGGCAGAGGCTGGAGTAACCCGGCTGGAGGCCGGCAGGACGACTTGTTCTGATTGCAGGTGGGGCAGGCTCGGACAAACTCTCGCACGTCCCTCCTCAGGGAGGACCACCAGAACCGTTGGCCAAGCAGATTGCAAGTGCGAGTGGACCCAGGGTGACAGGCTAGACGAGAGTTGTGTCCCCACTGAATGACCTGGGACCTCAGGTTTTCAGGGACGAAGAGGCGGTCTGCAGGACAAGCACTGGGAGTGGGCTGGTTTTGGAGAGCCTCCCGCACCTGTTCCTCAACATCCCAGGTGAGGGCAGCAATGACGCATGGGCCGGGTAGGATGGGGACCGGATCCTTGGAGGGGGCGTCATCCTTCAGAAACTGGCGGGAGAGGGCGTCAGGCTTTGCGTTACGTGACCCAGGACGGTAGGACAGGGTGAAGTTGAATCTGGTAAAGAACAGGGCCCACCGGGACTGTCTGGGACTTAGACGTTTGGCAGAACGGATGTATTCGAGGTTCTTGTGATCCGTCCACACCAGGAACGGTACTGTGGACCCCTCGAGCCAGTGTCGCCACTCCTCCAAGGCAAGTTTGACGGCCAGCAGCTCCCTGTTGCCAATGTCATAATTGCGTTCAGATGGGGATAGCCGACGAGAAAAAAACGCACAAGGATGGAGCTTGCCGTCCACAGCTGCCCGTTGAGAGAGCACTGCTCCCACTCCTACGTCTGAGGCATCTACCTCCACCACGAACTGCCGGTCCGTGTCTGGCATCTGAAGAATGGGGGCAGACGTAAATCGAGCCTTGAGGTTACTGAAGGCTTCGTTGGCTGCTGGGGTCCAGATGAAAGGCTGCTTGGTGCTGGTTAAGGCGGTGAGTGGGGAGGCGACAGCGCTGTAGTTGCGGATGAATCTCCTATAGAAGTTCGCAAACCCCAGAAACTGTTGCAGCTTCTTCCTGTTTTCAGGCACGGACCACGAAGTCACCGCCGAGACCTTGGCTGGGTCCATCTGGATGCTCCCCTCTGCCACAATGTACCCCAGGAAGGCCACGGACTTGGCGTGGAATTCACACTTCTCCGCCTTGACATACAGAGAGTTCTCATGGAGACGACGGAGAACCTGCTGGACATGCTGGGTATGTTCGGACAGGGTACGGGAGAAAATCAGGATGTCGTCCAGGTAAACAAAGACGAACTGGTTCAACATATCGCGCAGGACATCGTTCACCAGGGTCTGGAAAACCCCAGGTGCGTTGGTAAGGCCAAATGGCATTACCAGGTACTCATAGTGGCCAGTCGGGGTGTTGAAGGCTGTCTTCCATTCGTCTCCCTCCCTTATCCGAACGAGATGGTAAGCGTTCCGGAGGTCAAGCTTTGTGAAGACCGTGGCTCCCTGGAGCAGCTCAAAGGCGGAAGAGAGCAGTGGCAGAGGGTAACGGTTCTTGATTGTGATGTCGTTGAGGCCCCGGTAGTCTATGCAGGGGCGAAGGGAACCATCCTTCTTCCCCACAAAGAAGAACCCGGCACCAGCAGGTGAAGAGGACGGACGGATGATGCCGGCTGCCAAGGAGTCGTTGATGTAGGTCTCCATGGACTTTCTTTCTGGGGCAGACAGAGAATAGAGACGACTCTTGGGCGGAGCTGTTCCTGGGAGGAGATCAATAGCGCAATCGTAGGGTCGATGTGGGGGCAGAGAAGTGGCCTTGGCCTTGTTAAAAACCCCACGGAGGCTATGGTAGCAGTCGGGAACATTAGAAATGTCTGGAGCAAAGGCGGCAGGCTCTAAGTGAGGGAGCAGTGTAGCGGCTCTCAAACAGGTCTGGTGACAGCCCCTTCCCCACTCGGTTATTGTCCCGGATTCCCAGTCAAGATGGGGGTTGTGCAGACGGAGCCATGGGTAACCCAGGATGAGTGGTTGGCCAGGAGAACAGAGCAGATGGAACTGAATCATTTCATGGTGGTTACCCGACAGCATCATAGAGACAGGAGCGGTGAGACAGGTGATGGTGCCAAGAAGGTGACCATCCAGGGCCCGGGCTGGAACGGGAGAAGGCAGATGATGGCTCTCCAACCCCAGCTGATGAGCTAGCTCAATGTCCATGATGTTGGCTTCGGCCCCCGAGTCCACCAATGCAGCCAGAATGTGGGTAGAGTCGGAGAGGCGAAGATGGACCTGAAGCAGGGGCTTGCGGTTTGTGGAGGGCTGAATGTTCATTGAGCTCAGCCGGACCCCTCCTACATCCGGTGAGCGTTGACTTTTACAGGACAGGAGGCAACACAATGACCCTCACCCCCGCAGTACAGGCACAGATTGGATGCGAGGCGGCGCTGACGCTCTGCTGGAGAAAGCGAGGCGAGGCCAATCTCCATGGGTTCTGGCCGGTCTGGCGAGCCTAGCGGAGTGGCAGGAGAAGACAGGTGAGGAGCAGAATCATTCCGTGGGTTGGTGACTGGTGGACTCAGGCGCCCCCTCTCTCGTCGACGGGTCTGGATGCGACGATCGACGCGGACGGCCAGTGCAATGGCTTCATCGAGTGTCGAGGGGGGGTCATGGGAAACCAGCTCATCCTTTACATAGTCTGCCAGACTGTGAAGGAAAGCGTCCACCAGAGCTTCCGTGTTCCACAAACTGCGACTTGCCAGGGTTCTGAAGTCGATGGAGTAGTCCGCCACGGTCCGTCTGCCCTGGCGGATGCTCATCAAGGCCCGGGGAGCCTCTGCTGGTGACGAGCCCAAGTCGAAGACCTTGATCATCTCTTCTGCAAACAGGCTGAAGGATGCACAAGCGGGAGTCTGACGCTCAAACTCTGCAGTTCCCCAAAGACGAGCTCGGCCAGTCAGATGAGTGATGACATAGCCCACCTTTGCCCCCTCCGTGGCGAATGTTCTGGGCTGCAGAGAAAACTGGACACGGCAACTCGTCAGGAACGCCCGGACCTGGGTTGGATCTCCATTGAAACGTTCTGGATTACCGACCTTGGGTTCTGGAGCACAGGCAGAGGCAGTCAACTGAGCAGGAGTTCCGGGAAAAGAGGCAGCAGGCAATGGAGCGTCGGGCAATGACGGGGCTGACGGGGTGGGCAAGTTGGTGAGTAGCTGGATAGCTTGGTCCAGCCTCTGTTGCTGTTGCTGGAGTTGTTGCTGTTGCTGATGGCCAAGCTGAATCAGAGCTGATATGTCGGCGGACATCCGGCTGACATCTCCCTCAGTGCGCAGTAGTCGGTCCAAGGCAGAGGGTTCGGCCGCTGGTTCCATGACCTTGGTCAGATCTTACTGTCAGGGACCAGACAGAAGAGGAAACCAATTGCGTTCCGAACCACAGTTTATTTGGGTTTTGCAGGGAAGAGTTCAGTTGGTCTGGGTTGTCTTCTCAGGAGTCAGGGTAGCGAGTAGGCAGTACGTACATTCCAAGCCGAAGATCTGACAGAGAAGAACTGAGAAACAGGGGCTTAAATACAGAGGAGGTAATCAGGAGATAATGAGGAGCAGGTGGCAGCAACAAAGAGTGTAGAGAGACAACAGGTGAGGATACTAATTGACTGAGTGCAGGTGGGCGTGGCAGATGAGCAAAGCAGAGAGAGAGCTCATGACAGTGTTATTGTCATGATTCAGTGTGAAACATCAACCTGAGGTCACATGATGATGACGTCACCACACCTGAGACTGATGATGTCATCACATCTGAGACTGATCATCCCCACATCATGAAACCGTTTAAAAAAATGTTTCTTATCGACTCGTATTAGTGGGTGTACACGTGTGTGTTGGATCTGTTTCTGTAAACCAGGAGACCACGTTTAGTCAGGTAAAGAGACAACACAACGGATCATTACGATTCATTCACTTTACAATGATTTTACTGAAAATGTTCTCAGGTAAAAACACATTAGGTTGGTGACGTTCCAATCAATCGACCTCTATTCGGCCCCCAATGGGACAGTTTGTTTCACACACACACGTGATGATTAGCGACGAGGTTTATTTTGTAACCATCAGAGATGATGCGTTTTACATCCTGCTTCTGTTCCGATCGACATGAGAGATCCAGACGGAGCTGCTCCAGTCACAGCTGCAGAAACTAAACGTTTCGTCTTCATCGTGATGGAAGTGACAGCCCGCCACAGGTAGCGTCACCTGTGACGTCACGCTGTAGAGACGAGCAGACAGCGAGACAATAACAAAAGTACAAACAATGAATAGTAATAAAATTACCAGACACTAGTCACATGTAAAGGCACATTACAGTTGAGGTGAGGTACTGCATTTGAACTAAAGTGAATTTTACCTGGAACCGTGTGTGTGTGCCGTTTGCTAGGCGGTGACGTCAGAGCGGGGCGGGGGAGCTGTCTCACCTGGGTGTAGTCGCTCTTTGTGACTCTGTAGTTTCAGTGCAGCCGAAGCCCAGGACAGGTGAGTGTGTGCGTGTGTGAGTGTGAGTGTGTGTGTGTGTGTGTGTGTGTGTGAGAGAGAGAGAGATCACTAACTGAATCATCTCCAGCCGTGCTCACCTGCTCTCAGGTAGCTCAGGTGAGCTGCTCAGGTGAGCTGCTCGTTACAGATCTCTCTTCCTCGGAGTGGAGGGTGAGCGCTGCGGAGTCTCTCCTCTCCTCTCCAGGAAGAGGTTTCTGTCGCAGCTGTCGCTGCGTCCTGTCGAGTCGAGCCGAGACTTGTAATCGATCAGTTCGTTCCTCGGTGCTTGCATTATTCACTTCTTATTATTTATTTATTTTTCGTGGGTAAAATCCTCCATTTTTCAAGTCACACAGCAGCCAGTGTCCACTCCCAGCTGGAATACTGGGGCTTTACTGAGGGATGCTACTGAACACAGCAAACACTTTAAAGTCTTCGAGAATATGAGTCGATGGGCTGATCAATCGATTCTGGAGCTGATCAATCGATCCTAGAATTGATCAATCGACTCTGGAGCTGATGACTGTCCTCCCAGCAGGTGAAGCAGCAGAGATGTCGTCCAGGCCCAACGGGAGTCCTCCACCCTACGAGTCCAACGGATAGTGAGTCTGACCGTCATCTTCCACTTCACACTGCGATGATCCATTAGTGTGTGTGTGTGTGTGTGTGTGTGTGAGAGAGAGAGTGTAAGTGTGTGAGTGTGAGAGAGAGAGAGAGAGTGTAAATGTGTGAGTGTGTGTGAGTGTGTGAAAGTGTGTGTGTCCTGAGATGATGGAGACCTGTCAGATGTCTGAGTGAGTAGATCTCTATGTATGAACTGGTCCTGATGATGATGTTGATCCTCCTCCTCCTCCTCCTGCTCCTCCTGCTCCTCCTCAGTAACCCTCCCTCCCAGCCCGCCTACTCCTACTACCCAGACGATGAGTTCCAGCACTTCTACCGCTGGTCGTCTCCTCCAGGGATCCTGAAGATCATGTCCGTCATGGTCATCGTCATGTGTGTGGTCATCTTCGCCTGCGTGGCGTCCACGCTGGCGTGGGACAACCAGAGCGCCCTGGGGGGGATGGGGGGCTACGGGGGCGGGGTCTATGGAGGAGGTACCTATGGAGGAGGAGCCTACGGAGGAGGAGCCTATGGGGGAAGCTTCGGCGGCGGCGCCTACGGCCCCGGGAACAACTACGGATACGGGGGGATCGGAGGGAACTACAACGACCCCCGCAAGGGGAAAGGCTTCATGATCGCCATGGCCGCCCTCACCTTCATCGCCGCGCTCGTCATCTTCATCGTCATCGTGTCCCACCAGAGTCTGTCGGAGAGCCGCAGGTTCTACCTGGCCGTGGTGGTGCTGTGCGCCCTGCTGGCCTTCCTGGTGCTGGTGGCCTCCATCGTGTACCTGGTGGCGGTGAACCCTCAGGCCCAGTCCTCGGGCTCCATGTACGGCAGCCAGATCGCCGCGCTCTGCGCCCCCTACCAGCAGCCCCAGCAGGCCGGCGTCTTCGTCAACCAGTACCTGTACCACTACTGTGTGGTGGAGCCCCAGGAGGTACACACACACACACACACACACACACACACTCACTCACACTCAGGGCCGGTCCACACAGATCCAGAGCTTCCCCCCAACCATCTGTTTTGATGGTTGGAATTATCTGTGTTCACACTGATCCGCTGAAGACGACTCTAAATGCTGCAGTACACCTGCCCGGCCTGTGTGTGGCGCTGTGACGCCTACTGCACTAACACTACAGAAGAAGCCTGGAGCAGGCGAGAACGCTGCTGCTTGAACCTGTGTAGCGTGAGAGAGGCGAGACTTTTCTCTGAAGATCCCTCATCTTCCACGTCCGGGTCCGTGCTCAGCCCCAGAACAGCGCCTCCATGTGGACAGAGCGCTGTGCATCACTCAGCTTCCTCTGATTCCCCTGAAGCTGTGTCAGTGTGGACAGACCCTGAAGAAGCTGAGATCAGAGAACTTTCATTTCAAATCATTTTCAGAAACATTTTTGAATGCTTAAATTGACTCAGAACAGTTGCAGATTATTGATTTGAGTTGATGAATCAATAGATGAGAGTGGAGTGGGGGGGGGGGGGGGGGGGGGGACCTGCAGCCGGTCTGACCAGGCCTGCTCCTCGTCTCAGGCCATCGCCGTGGTGTTCGGCTTCCTGGTGGCCGCCGGCCTCGTCATCATGCTCGTCTTCGCCCTGAAGACGCGCCGCGGCATCCAGAACTACGGCAAGAGCAACATCCTGTGGAAGAGGGTGAAGGTGGAGGAGGAGCTGGAGCCTCCGCCCGACGTGGAGGCCTGGGTGAGTCCAGCCTCTCTGCCCGCAGCAGCCTCCGCTCCACCAGGCCCAGAACCCATCCACAGAATGGGTTCCAGGCCTGATCGACTAGTGACAGTTTTCACTCAGTATCAGTTCATCTTGTTATCTCATCACTAGACTAGTAGACTCATCACTAGACTAGTTAAACTATAACTAGTTATGTGACTAACTCCCTAACTAACCCGACGTCTGAGCTGCTGAGCAGCAGCGTCACACTGCTGGTTCACAGCTAAACAATAGATAAGTGTATATGAATGTAAATATGATCAATATGATGAACAGTTTATACTCTTCAGGTGCCTCAGCAGTCACTCCTTTTATCATATATATATATAACAATCAGAATCAGCTGTTAATTGATCAATAGTGGTGAAATTGATCAGCAGCAGGTTGGAAACGATGGTGATGTTCTCCACATCTGATGTTTTTAGTCGTAAAGTGTGTGTGTGTGTGTGTGTGTGTGTGTGTGTGTTCGTGTGTGTGTGTGTGTGTGTGTGTGTGTGTGTGTGTGTGTGTGTGTGTGTGTGTGTGTGTTAGGGTTAGGTTCTACTTGATCACTGATCTGTTTTCTCAGACTGAGAAGTGTTGTGATTCTCTGTCAACACGTCTGTAGATCAGATCTGGAACAAAGAGTCGAGGCAGAAAGCATCAAAAGCTCAATAAACCACATGAGGTCTGCTGTTCGTAACAGTAGAGACAGAGAGAAGTAGAAGGCTGAAGCATGAACACAGGTGTCAGAGCTGAAGCTCAGGCTGTTTGTCCTGTTCGCTGCTGCGTGTGCGTGTGTGTGTGTGTGTGTGTGTGTGTGTGTGTGTGTGTGTGTGTGTGTGTGTGTGTGAGAGAGCAGGGGGGGCAGTTTCAAGGTGTGGCAGCAACAGGTGACAGTTTCTGTCTCACTCTCAGCCATCGCTGCTGCAGGAATGAAAACATGACGTGAATCAGCTCGGGTTCAGCACTTCCTGCTCCTGTGTTTACTCAGAGGAGCTCTGTGTGTGTGTGTGTGTGTCTGTGTGTGTGTGTGTGTGTGTGTGTGTGTGTGTGTGTGTGAGAGGTGAAGCAGGAACAGGTTAGACCAGAGCTGCAACCTGACGCTGGAGCCTGCAGCTCTCTCCAGCTCAGATCTGCACATTCCAGGGTTTAACCCCCCCCCCCCCCCCCCCCCCCCCCCCCCCCCCCCCCCCCCCCCCCCCCCCCCCCCCCCCACACACACACACACACACACCCCACCCCCCACACATCCCCCCTTTAAAATAGGCTTTAAAATAGTCGTACAGAAGGTGTTTTGTAATCCCTGGTTCATGGGACTAGTAGAGGAATGTCTTACCTCATCTCATCTTATTTTATCTCGTTTTATCTTATCTTATCTTTGGTTAGCTTACAATGTTTGCTAAATTTGCCACACAAAAGCAAAAAGTTCCTTTGTTTTGTCCACACCTGAGAGCAGCTGTTTACTGTTTACAGGGAAGAAGCAAATCTGATGGTTGGTGCAGCTGCAGATCATACGTGTTGGTGCAGCTGCAGATCATACGTGTTGGTGCAGCTGCAGATCATACGTGTTGGTGCAGCTCAGTCCCATAGTTTGTGGGACATGTCTCCACAGGCTCAGCTCCACTCAGCCTGGAGCAGATCCAGTCTGAAGGGTGTTATTGTTGATGTTGTTGGGAGGCTCCGCCCACCTCCAGAGGCAGAGGCTGTGATTGGTTGGTTCTGGGTTACTCACCTGGAAACCACATGAAGGATCAGCAGGTAGCAGGAGCCAGAGCAGGGGAGGAACTCGTGAAGCTGTCAGATGTTGAGGCTACAAACAGAAGCAGCATCAAGGGGGGGCAGGGGAGGCAGGGGAGGCAGGGGAGGCAGGGGAGGCAGGGGAGGCAGGGGAGGCAGGGGGGGCAGGGGAGGCAGGGGGGGCAGGGGAGGCAGGGGAGGCAGGGGGGGCAGGGGGGGCAGGGGAGGCAGGGGGGGCAGGGGAGGCAGGGGGGGCAGGGGAGGCAGGGGAGGCGGAGCCTCACCTCATCATGGAAAAAATAAAATGTAGAATAAACAAATAAATGAAATAGTTACATTTATCAAATAGTTTGAACTATGAACAAATTTCCGATTTAACTTGATCAATTTGACTGTTTTATTAAAAATCTCTGAATTTTGTCATTAGTGTTGAAGCGCTGGGAGGAGACGCAGTGAGGCAGCAGCAAACTGAGCCTCACATCCAGTTAACCCCCCAAGCTGCTCTGCCATGCGATGGCAGCGAGGCCCCGTCTCCTCTGGATGTCGCCCATCAAATGTTCAAACCCTTTTAACAGAGGCCCTGCTGACTCCCCACAGTTCAGCTGATGTTTGTCATGGCAGTTCTCCTGCCTCAGGGTGGGGGGCGCTAGTGAGCCCCCACCCTGAGGCAGGCAGTTCTCCTGCCTCAGGGTGGGGGGCGCTAGTGAGCCCCCCACCCTGAGGCAGGCAGTTCTCCTGCCTCAGGGTGGGGGGCGCTAGTGAGCCCCCCACCCTGAGGCAGGCAGTTCTCCTGCCTCAGGGTGGGGGGCGCTAGTGAGCCTGCAGAATAAGTCATAGCTGTCCGTTGTTTACTCCTACGGTGGGTCATAGGTGAAGGTGAGACAGTGACACGGTTTGTGTGTTCTATGATGCTGATATGAGATTTTAAACAGGCCACTGAATGCTCAATCAAATGGTGAATCAGCTACTCTGTGGGGTCCAGTCAGGGCCTCAGCAGCCAGGAACCTCACCTCATGTTCATTGATACATTCAGTGGATACACATATAGACACTACGTAGACATACACACTCATTAGTTAGAATGAATCATAACGAACTCTGTAACTCTTAATTCAGTAATTAGATTATTCATGAGGACGGGGATCATGAACCAGTTACTACTGGGACCAGCCTCCAGACAGCGCTCATGTTAACCTCTAGTTAACCTCTAGTTAACCTCCTCCTATTGATGGAGATCGATGGGTTCCTCTGAATGTCCACACGGTTTCTGATGTTCCACAGCTTCTTCTCTGAGGCTCTGACTGTAGCTCAATGTCTGTCTCTAATGTGTGTGTGTGTGTGTGTCTCAGGTGAACAATGTGTCTGTGGCTCCTGAAGCCGTACCAATGTCTGACTACCCTGAGAAGCTGCGGAGCTCCAGGAGTCACCTGGACGAGGAGAGCAACTACGACAAGCCTCCATACAGCGACAGCCCACAGTGAGTGAACATCTGGACCGGCCTGGAGATACAGCTCCATGAGAACCTCTCAGGTTCAGCTGATCTCAAAGTGTGATGGAAACACTTTGTTCACATCTCCAGGTCAAGTGACCTGACGTAGGGGTCACATGACCAGTTCCCTTCAGACCAGATGGACAGAGGAGGAGACTCAACTGTTTCTACATCTGATTCAAAGATCTAAGAAAACTATGTTCTGGACGTCCATCTTCCTCAGAGTGGAGGACCAGGACCACATGGTACCAGGGTTATTATGGGATGGAGCAGGACCACATGGTACCAGGGTTATTATGGGATGGAGCAGGACCACATGGTACCAGGGTTATTATGGGATGGAGCAGGACCACATGGTACCAGGGTTATTATGGGATGGAGCAGGACCACATGGTACCAGGGTTATTATGGGATGGAGCAGGACCACATGGTACCATCCATAGCATCCAGAGTATGGCGAAACATCTAGAAACATTAGGTTTAGGAGGAGGAGAATTAAGTGTCTGGTCGACCGTCTGTCTGGATGAGATAACAGATCAAAGACAACTTCCTGCTCCAAATACTCTGATCAGAATCCTCAGTGTCTCCTCTGCCTCCTCAGTGTCTCCTCAGTGTCTCCTCAGTGTCACCTCAGTGTCTTCTCTGTCTCCTCAGTGTCTCCTCAGTGTCTCCTCAGTGTCTCCTCTGCCTCCTTAGTGTCTCCTCAGTGTCTCCTCAGTGTCTTCTTTGTCTCCTCAGTGTCTCCTCTGTCTCCTCAGTGTCTCCTCAGTGTCTTCTCTGTCTCCTCAGTGTCTCCTCAGTGTCTCCTCAGTGTCTCCTCTGCCTCCTTAGTGTCTCCTCAGTGTCTCCTCAGTGTCTTCTTTGTCTCCTCAGTGTCTCCTCTGTCTCCTCAGTGTCTCCTCAGTGTCTTCTCTGTCTCCTCAGTGTCTCCTCAGTGTCTCCTCAGTGTCTTCTCTGTCTCCTCAGTGTCTCCTCAGTGTCTCCTCTGTCTCCTCAGTGTCTCCTCAGTGTCTCCTCAGTGTCTCCTCAGTGTCTCCTCTGTGTCTCCTCAGTGTCTCCTCTGTCTCCTCAGTGTCTCCTCAGTGTCTCCTCTGTCTCCTCAGTGTCTCCTCAGTGTCTCCTCTGTCTCCTCAGTGTCTCCTCAGTGTCTCCTCAGTGTCTCCTCAGTGTCAGTGCGGATGTTTCAGATTCATCTTTGATTGAAACATTCAGAGTTTTTGTTGTCATTCCGTCCTGAAAGGAAACAGGTGGCAGCAGCCAATAAGGATACATAATAAATGATAAACAATAATAACAATAATAACAACATTGTTTGTGTGTGTGTGTGTGTGTGTGTGTGTGTGTCCAGGCTGCTCCAGAGCGCCCCCTACAGCGGCTCCGAGGCGGCCTCGTCCTCCCGTCCCAGGAAGAGACGAGCAGGACGAGCACGGAGGACGGACGGGAACGACTACGACACGGACTACAACTCCTCAGGAGACGAGCTGGACGAGCACGACTTCGACAGGTGGGAGCACGCTCCTCCTGACTCCTCCCGACTCCTCCCAACTGCTCCTGACTGCTCCTGACTGCTCCTGACTCCTCCTGATTGCTCCTGGCTCCTCCTGACTCCTCCCGACTCCTCCCAACTGCTCCTGACTGCTCCTGACTGCTCCTGACTGCTCCTCACTGCTCCTGACTGCTCCTCACTGCTCCTGACTGCTCCCGACTCCTCCTGATTGCTCCTCACTGCTCCTGACTGCTCCTGACTCCTCCTGATTGCTCCTCACTGCTCCTCACTGCTCCTGACTCCTCCTGATTGCTCCTCACTGCTCCTGACTGCTCCTGACTGCTCCTGACTGCTCCTGACTCCTCCCGACTCCTAACGACTGCTCCTGACTGCTCCTGACTGCTCCTGACTCCTCCTGATTGCTCCTCACTGCTCCTGACTGCTCCTGACTGCTCCTGACTGCTCCTCACTGCTCCTGACTGCTCCTGACTCCTCCCGACTCCTCCCGACTCCTCCCAACTCCTCCCGACTGCTCCTGACTGCTCCTGACTGCTCCTGACTCCTCCTGATTGCTCCTCACTGCTCCTGACTGCTCCTGACTCCTCCCGACTCCTCCCGACTCCTCCCGACTGCTCCTGACTCCTCCTGATTGCTCCTCACTGCTCCTGACTGCTCCTGACTCCTCCCGACTCCTCCCGACTCCTCCCGACTGCTCCTGACTGCTCCTGACTGCTCCTGACTGCTCCTGACTGCTCCTGACTCCTCCTGATTGCTCCTCACTGCTCCTGACTGCTCCTGACTCCTCCCGACTCCTAACGACTGCTCCTGACTGCTCCTGACTGCTCCTGACTGCTCCTCAGGCTGGAGCGAGGAGGTGCTCCAGTCCTGCTCCTGTAGAACCACAGTCAGACCTCCTAAAGAACCCAGAAAATATTTGTTAGTGAAACTGAGATCAAAGGAATTAAAGATGTTTTCACCAGGTTTGACATGTTGTGAAACAGCTGTCCAGTACTTGATTTGTCAAGTAATAGATTAGTTGTTGCTCTGCTAAAGTAGCGTACACAGACCTTTGTCACCTGCTTCGTTTATGATTTTCCACTGGTCCTGGTGGACTGGCCTGAGCCCAGTCCGCCCAGTCTGGGCTACATAAACCAACGTTCTCTGTGCCTCAGTGCGTTTCCTGGCATCTCCAGCGAGCAGCAGAGGAACGACTACAAGCGGGAGTTTGACGTGGAGCACCAGGAGTACAAGGAGCTGCAGGCCGAGCTGGACGCCATCAACAAGAACCTGTCCCAGGTGGACCAGGAGCTGGACCAGCTGCAGGAGGGCAGCCCGCAGTACCTGGTAGGACCGGCCTGAGCCTGTCTGTCTGTCTGTCTGCCTGTCTGCCTGTCTGTCTGCCTGCGTGCCTGTCTGTCTGCCTGCCTGCCTGTCTGTCTGTCTGTCTGTCTGTCTGTCTGTCTGTCTGTCTGTCTGCCAGCGTGCCTGTCTGTCTGTCTGTCTGTCTGCCTGCGTGCCTGTCTGCCTGCCTGCGTGTCTGTCTGTCTGCCTGTCTGTCTGTCTGCCTGTCTGTCTGTCTGCCTGTCTGTCTGCCTGCGTGTCTGCCTGTCTGTCTGCCTGCCTGTCTGTCTGTTTGCCTGCCTGCCTGCCTGCGTGCCTGTCTGTCTGCATGTCTGCCTGTCTGCCTGCCTGCGTGTCTGTCTGTCTGCCTGCGTGTCTGCCTGTCTGCCTGCGTGTCTGCCTGTCTGCCTGCCTGTGTGTCTGTCTGCCTGCCTGTCTGCCTGCGTGTCTGCCTGTCTGTCTGTCTGTCTGTCTGTCTGCCTGCCTGCCTGCCTGCCTGCCTGCCTGCCTGTCTGTCTGTCTGTCTGCCTGTCTGCCTGTCTGCCTGCGTGTCTGCCTGTCTGTCTGTCTGTCTGTCTGCCTGCCTGCCTGCCTGCCTGCGTGCCTGTCTGTCCGCCTGTCTGCCTGCCTGCGTGCCTGTCTGCCTGTCTGTCTGCCTGTCTGTCTGCCTGCCTGTCTGCCTGCCTGTCTGCCTGTCTGTCTAACTGTCTGCCTGTCTGTCTGTCTGCCTGCCTGCCTGCCTGCCTACCTGCGTGCCTGTCTGTCCGCCTGTCTGCCTGCCTGCGTGCCTGTCTGCCTGTCTGTCTGCCTGCCTGTCTGCCTGTCTGTCTGTCTGTCTAACTGTCTGCCTGTCTGTCTGTCTGCCTGCCTGCCTGCGTGCCTGTCTGTCTGCCTGCCTGCGTGTCTGTCTGTCTGTCTGCCTGTCTGTCGGCCTGTCTGCCTGTCTGCCTGCCTGCGTGTCTGTCTGTCTGCCTGCGTGTCTGCCTGTCTGCCTGTCTGCCTGTCTGCCTGCGTGTCTGCCTGTCTGCCTGTCTGTCTGCCTGTCTGCCTGTCTGTCTGCCTGCCTGTGTGTCTATCTGCCTGCCTCTCTGTCTGTCTGCCTGTCTGTGTATCTGTCTGCCTGCCTGTCTTCCTGTCTGCCTGTCTGTCTGTCTGCCTGCGTGTCTGTCTACCTGCCTGTCTGTCTGTCTGCCTGTCTGTCTGTCTGTCTGTCTGTCTGCCTGTCTGTCTGCCTGCCTGTCTGCCTGCCTGCCTGTCTGCCTGTCTGTCTGTCCGTCTAACTGTCTGCCTGTCTGTCTGTCTGTCTGTCTGCCTGCCTGCCTGCGTGCCTGTCTGTCTGCCTGCCTGTGTGTCTGTCTGTCTGTCTGTCTGCCTGTCTGTCTGCCTGTTTGCCTGCGTGTCTGCCTGTCTGTCTTCCTGTCTGCCTGTCTGTCTGCCTGCCTGTGTGTCTATCTGCCTGCCTGTGTGTCTATCTGCCTGCCTGCCTGCCTCTCTGTCTGTCTACCTGTCTGTGTATCTGTCTGTCTGCCTGTCTGTGTATCTGTCTGTCTGCCTGCCTGTCTGCCTGTCTGTCTGTCTGCCTGCCTGCCTGTCTGTCTATCTATCTGCCTGTCTGTCTATCTATCTGTCTGTCTGCCTGCTAACTGTCTCCTTTATGGTTCACAGGATGCTCTGGACGAGTACAACAAGCTGAGGAACCTGAAGAAGGTCTGAAAACTAGGAAACGTCTGTCTCTCTACCTACCTGTCTGTCTCTGTCCATCTGTCTCTGTCTCCCTGTCTGTCTGTCTCTCTCTCTATGCCTGTCTGTCTCTCTGCCTGCCTGTCTCTCTCTGCCTGTCTGTCTGCCTGCCTGCCTGCTGAGCTGTACTTCCTGTCTCCAGACTGCTGACTACCAGGTGAAGAAGCGCAGGTGTAAATACCTCAAGTCCAAGCTGAACCACATCAAGCAGAAGGTGAGCGAGTACGACCGTGGAGCCTGAGAGGCCAGGATGGCGGGGCCCCGGGCCCCGGGCCCCGGGACGGCGTCCAGCACGCCTCCTGCAGGCTGAGCTGGGACGTTGGAGGAAGCTTCTGTGGGGGTGCAATGAGCCGCTGTGTGTCACGCTGAGAGATTCTGCTTGGATCTATTTATTTAGTCTGATGTGATGAGGAAGGTTGGTGGATGCCACGTACGGGACCTGAGACGCTGCTGTTTTACTGTCGTTCAGTCCTGGTTTTTAATATGACTGTAAATATGCGGGAACTAACGATGTTTTTGAAGGGTTTTTAGTTGTTGGGGTTTGTTTGGGGTTCCGTGATGTGATGTTGAACTTTTTGTGAATGAATTCATAACGTGCCACTTTTTCATGACAATAAATTCATTTATTCAACAGTTTGGTATGTTTCACACATTCTTTGCAAAGACTGAGAAATCAAATCAGTTTGCAACACTCAGCTTCGTCCTCAAAGCAGTTTGAGAACATTCAGAGGAATGAGACAGAACTGCTTCTGTTGTCCACGCTGCAAACTGGACCAAGAAAGAAGCACAAGACTTGAGGAAAAATGAGCTGAAAACCAGAGAAATTCTCTTCCCAAGTGATGATTTTACTTGACAAGGTTTCTTGATATTAATTGTTTCAAGATTATAGTGTAAAGCTAAACACTTAAAATAACAAGACTATAAGACCATGTAATAACACTTCCACAGCTAAGTGGTTTTTAATAATAATTTGCAGTGTGTTTGCAGGGTTTCGATACTCTCTTAAATTTACAGTGAATCAAATTGGCACAGATGAATACATATTATTAACCAGGTAGCAGGGTTAGTTGATTGTTTTGGTTCTGGAGCCGTCAGAACTGCTGCCCTCGCTGACCCTGTTCCTTGAAGCTGAAGCACAGCAGCTGAACACACCTGAACACTGACCGACTCCTCAAGCTCCTGGATGTGGATGAAAACTGTTTCCTAACCTGATTTTAGCTGCACTAAGCGTCCAGTCTGCTCTCTGCTGCCCCCAGTGGCCAGGAGGCCTCAGAGCAGCACGCACACACACCCCAGCAGAGGAAGGGACGAGTGACCTCAGTAAGGACCTTTGTTTTCTTGACCTCTTTGGTCGAGTTTCATGTCACAGAATCAACATCACATAACAAAACGTTTCACGTTGATGTCATCAGCTGTTTGTTTGTCTGTCCAGGATCTGCGTCCTCCAGACCATAGATAAATACAGAACACTAGATGTCTCAGGGCGGACTGCAGAACGTCCTCCCAGGGCGGCCATCTTACCACAGTCAGCTCTCTGGCAGAGTCTGTGGAGCCTGGTGTAATCAGAGGTAAGGTCAGTGATCTGCTCTACAGTTACTGCTCTGATCTCACTGACATTTAGACGGATTTACAAATGTTTACAAACATGTACAAACATTAATCTATTCTTAGTACAAGACATTCTACACAACTATGCAGTATCATAGATACATATTTGATGTTTAAAACAAACCAGACCATTTGAAAAGAAATCGGTTGAAATCTGAGCAAGTTATTTATCTACGAAGTGCATGTCCCAGGACCAGCACAATGTGATGGGTGAGGAGCTGCCCGGGGCAAGATGGCCGCCATGTCAGGACGAGGCGTCCAGCTCTCTGTGTGTCCCTGCTCCGGAGGGCGATGACATCATAGCGCCGCACCGCACGTGTCCAACATGGCGATCACAGCCGTAAAGCCTGGGAGATTTCACCTCTAAATGTACGAAATTACTTTACTGAGTTCAGCCTCGTGTCATATCTACACATGGTTGGTATCTA
Source organism: Karalla daura (assembly GCA_029224185.1). Taxonomy (NCBI): domain Eukaryota; kingdom Metazoa; phylum Chordata; class Actinopteri; order Chaetodontiformes; family Leiognathidae; genus Karalla; species Karalla daura. The sequence goes on along the minus strand of CM055201.1, from coordinate 23,745,708 downwards.
GTCTGATATGAAACCCAAACGCCAACTTAAAGGAACCTACAAACCTTTCGAGTTCTGCTCAAGTATGTGATGTTATGAGCAATGCTCATAACATCGATGTTAGTAATACAACATAATCTGTTATATAAGGTTGTATAATAAGTATATAATAGTACTCCTAATAATTTCTATCAGTTTAATCATTGAAATAATAAATAATTTAAGATAACTTAGCCTTTATCGTCATGGATACCATGGAGCTCTTTAACCCCTCCTAACTGACTCCTGCTTGATCACACCCTGTCGTTGTGTCTCTATGTTATACAGAATGATCCTCTCGTGGGGAAAAGCTCTGATGCTGGACTGTCCCATTCACCAATGGTGGACATAGCCTCTGAGGCCTCTGTAGATAGACTCCCTCTGGGAGTGAAGGAGTCCTCCTCCTCCTCCTCCTCCTCCTCCTTCTCTGGGCTGTCTCAGGCTGTGCTTTTGAACTGCTCCGTCTGGATGGAGTGTCTCCTCAGCAGCATCCTCCTGCTCAGCTCTTTGGGCTGTCCAGGAGGAGCCGTGGGGACGAAGCCCTTCAGGCCTCTCTCCCCGACAGCCCCGGAGCCGAGGCTGACCCCGCTCAGGGTCTGGGAGCTGGACGAGTTCAGGGTCAGAGGAGGCAGAGACCGAGGTCTGATCTGAGCATTGTGGTCCAGCAGCAACGCTCCAGAGCCTCTTCTCTCCAAGCCGTGCAGGACTCTCCTGGTGCTGGAGCCCAGGGTGCTGGAGCAGCGTAGAGGAGCGAGCCTCCTCCCATCCAGCAGCTCCCTGCTCTTCTGCTGCTCCTCAGGGAGGACATCTGAGGCCAGCTGAGGGTCGGAGCTGTAGATATCTGCTCCCAGCCTCCTCCTCTGGATGATGCTGTGAAGACTCGATGATGATGCCATGTTGTTGACAGGAACGCAGAGGGTCTTCCCCCCAGAGCAGGAGGAAGAGGAGGTGATGGGGTCTCCTCCGAGGGTGACAGAGTGGAGGTTAGGGTGGGATCCAGAGTGAGGAGAGAGGAGACCTGGCAGGGACATCTTCAGTCCTGCACGTTTGACACAGTCATTCTTCTTGATTCCTTCAAGTCCTTCATCCCTCAGGAGGCCCTCCTCAAACCATCTGAAGCTCTCACAGCTTGGACCGTCGTCCCCGTCCAGCTCAGGAATCCCGAGGCAGAGCTCCTCTGTCTGGTCTCGGAGGTTTTCTGAGGGCGATGTGGCTCGGTGCTGCTGGCTGAGCAGAGCTGCTGGGATCTTCAGCCAGGGTTCAGAGTTCAGCCTGAGGAGCGGCTGCTGGAGTCCAGACAGCGGCGCTGCCATCTGTCTCCGGAGCCGGGATGGAGAAGACGGGTTGGAGCTGATGCTGCTGGATGGAGCTTCTCTAAACGAGAACACAGGCTTTGGCGGTAACAAGGATGAGGAGGAGGAGGAGGAGGAGGAGGTGATGAGCTGGACCTCAGAGGGAGAAGCAGGACCTACGGAGGTCTTCTCGGGCTGGTCTTGGGGGCGGAGCATGCTGAGGTGCTGCCTGGCCTGCAGGCGTCCTCCTGGGCCCTGCTGGGTGGTGATGATGATCACCTCCTTCCCTCTGGCCTTGCAGGAGTCCAGCAGCAGCTTCAGGACCTGCCAGTCTCCAGCTGTGACGGCGTAGACCAGCGCAGACGTGCCGCTGCGGTCCTCCAGGCTCAGGTCGGCCCCGCCCTCCAGCAGCAGTGCCGCCACCTCAGGCCCCGCCCCCTCCCGGCAGGCGTGCATCAGGGCGGAGCGGCCATCTTTGTCCTGGATGTTGGGGTCTGCTCCTTGCTGCAGGAGGAAGCGGACCAGCCTGGGGCGGCTGGCGCTCTGCGGGTCGCTGTGCTGGGTGCGACAGGCCACCATGAGCGGCGTCTGGCCGCCCGCGTCGCTCTCGTTGATGTAAGCTCCTCCCTCCAGCAGGAGGCGCGTCAGGCGGAGGCGCCGCAGGAACACGGCCCTGAGGAGCGGCTTCCCAGAGTCGAGGGCCAGGCTGCACACCTCCCCCTCCATCCTGTGGAGGCGCAGCGGTCGGGGGCAGGAGAAGTGTCTGGAAACAGAAGAGAAGGCGTGACTCAGGATGTCCTCCCTGGACCTCCTGCTGCCCAGCTCAGAACCACGGACGGACACGTGACGGACACGTGACGGACACGTGACGGACACGTGACGGATCCCTGGGAACCTTCTGGATCATGTGATGACGGGCAGCTCGAATATTCAGAGACATCGTTTCCCACATTTCTAGACAAACGTCTGCAAATGAAACATTAAAGAAGTGGTTTGTTCATACCGCTTTACACAGTTGCATGTTTATTTATCTCATTACCACTTTCTTGTTTTTGTCTTATTCATTCACAGTGAAACATTATTATGTATATAATAATTATTGTGTATATATTATTATGTTCTGTATGGAAGATGCTCTACTGATCTCACTGTGACACCTCAGTGAAGGTGATTCCAGGTGGAACCTGACGTCTGTGTTTGTTTGTTCGTATCCGCTTTGTTGACCAAACACTAACCAGGAGCTGTTCGCTCACAGCTGTTGTCCCTCTGAAGGTAAGACAGCAGCGAGTGGCTGAGGACGTCCAGCAGGCTCCTTCCTGTGGAGCAGGAGCAGCTCCTCTGCTCCTCTGCTCCTCTGCTCCTCTCCTCCTCTCCTCCAGCCTTTGTCCTCACTGTCCTTGCGTCCCCGGTCCGAACGCTTCGTAACGCGCTGACATTTTCCTGAGTGACTCACAGCTCACGAGGCGAAGCACAGCCAGGGTGTAAAGCAGCGACTGCAGCCTGGTGTGTGTGTGTGTGTGTGTGTGTGTGTGTGTGTGTGTGTGTGTGTGTGTGTGTGTGTCTGCTATAGCAACCAAAAATCTGCTTCAGTGACAGTAAATAATGCTGAACAGGAGGAGTTACCTTCAGCTCAGATCAACTCTGAGAAAACATCTACAACCCTCAGAGGACGTTGTTGTGTTTTAAGAGCTTTCATTATTATTATTATTATTGTTGTTGTTGTTGTTGTTGCTGTTGTTTTATTTCATTGTTGTGTCTGTGTCCATGCGTGTAGCGTAGATTTAGTTCAGGTTGTGTATTTTTCCTGTTTCTAAAGTAAAGTCTGCAAGTGTAGACCAGCAGTTTGTCTTGATGCTCTGTGGAGGAGGTCCTGCCCCCTCACACCTGAGCAGGTCCACAGGTGAGCACAGGTGTGTCCTCCTCCTTCCTGCTCCTGAGGAGCTGGAGCTGCTCAGGTGCACCTGTGCTACCATCCTCCGTCCTGGCTTCACTTCTCTGGGACAAAACTGCCTTCAACGAGTCTGACAACACAGTAAAAAGTTCCCTCCTCAATGCAACACACTCATCAACATTAACTGTGAAAAATTAGAAAAAAAATTAGAAATACAACAAAACAAAAACACGAGTGCACATGTCTATAAATACAGCTGTATCTGTATCTTCTGTCTGTTCATTATTCATATGTTCATTTTCCTGCTGTTCTGCTCTGCTGCTGGTGTAAGAGCCAACAAATAACATGGACTCTTCTCCTTATTATTATTGTTGTTGTTGTTGTTGTTGTTGTTGTTGTTGTTGTTATTGTTGTTATTGTACCTGCAGTGACTGACTCCAGGTCTGTGATCGGACCAGGAACACGTTCTGGATCCTTCTGTTTCCTCTGATTAAACCAACAAACAATAGAGACCAGTTCAGACCTGGTTACTGGTCAGCTGATGTGAGGTAAGTAGTCATGACTGCTCTCAAACTTCACCACACACACACACACACAGTGGCAGCGTGCTGCGGTGTGTGTGCGTGTGTGTGTGTGTATACAGGCTGCTGCCATGTCACATGTGTGTAACAGATGAAAGGCTGAGGAACGACGAAGCCTGGTCCAGATCAAACGTCCTCATCCACACATCACATCACACCACACATCTCTCCATCAGTCCCAGTTAGTGGTGTGTGTGTGTGTGTGTGTGTGTGTGTGTGTGTGTGTGTGTGTGTGTGTGTGTGTGTGTGTGTGTGTGTGTGTGTGTGTGCGTGTGTGTTCAACTCACCAGGTATGTTCAGTCCCTTCTCGCAGACGTTTACTCCCCCGTTGCTGAGCTGCGACTGACGTCCTCTGTGACCAGGCACTGCTGAGTTAGAGTGTGTGTGTGTGTGTGTGTGTGTGTCTGTCTGTGTGTGTGTGTGTGTGTGTGTGTGTGTGTATGTGAGTAGCAATGAGTCGGAGGAGGCTGGAGCTGCAGCAGTCAAGGTTTTTCTCACATTGTGTTTGCTCCTCAGACAAAGTATGTGTGTGTGTGTGTGTAAAGAGAGAGAGAGAGAGAGAGAGAGAGAGAGAGAGATGCAGGCTTGTTGTCAGGCAGCACAGAGACATGAACACAGCAGCTCCAGCTTCAGGTTGAACCACTCCTGGCTGAGGAGCCTCCTCTCTCAGGACGTTCTCCAGTTGTTTCCTCCTGGAGAAGATGAGACTGTCCACCTCATCAATGACGTCTCCATGGCAACCACCGAGGAGCCACAGTCATGGCACATACTGTAACTGTGACAGCAACTGTTCTTTGTGTGACTGTGAGTGTGACTGTGTGTGTGTGTGTGTGTGTGTGTGTGTGTGTGTGTGTGTGTGTGTGAGTGCATGCGTGTGTGTGTGTGTGTGCGTGTGAGTGTGAGTGTGTGTGTGTGAGCTCCTGCTTGGTGGCTCCTGGTCTGCAGCTGTGGAGGAGGAACATGAAGCTGCTACTGACAGGCTGACAGTGCATGGTCCCAGACTGGAGCAGCCGTGCTCACTCTGCATCACTGTCCTGTAGCCATAGAAACACTCACTGCTCCCAGCAGTTCCTGAACGCACCACAGGGTGTCGCTGTCCCACCGAGCAGGAGGCGACCTGTCAGTGTGACCTCAGCAGGAGCAAGGAGGCTTCAGGAGGAGCGGGGAGGCGTCAGGAGGAGCGGGGAGGCCTCAGCAGGAGCGGGGAGGCCTCAGGAGGAGCGGGGAGGCCTCAGGAGGAGCAGGGAGGCCTCAGGAGAAGCGGGTAGACAAGGAGCAACCCCCCCCCAAAGTCAACCACTGAACCAATGAACAAACACCAGGGTGTCGGGAGCACAGAAAGTGGGCATCCCTGGGGGCGTAAACAGCTCTCAGCCATTGTTGGACAATAGTGCTGTGTTGTCCCCTCCTGCTCCTCCTTCCCCTGCTCCTTCTCCTGCTCCTTCTCCTGTTCCTCCTCCTGCTCTTCCTCCTCCTCCATCCTCAACTTGAACACACACTTCACATGTGATATCTATCACCCCCCCTCCCAACCCCCTATGCACACACACACGCACACACACTTCCTGTTGTGCAGCAGAACAAAGCTGGGGGTCAGCGAGGGTCGAGCCTGCTGCTCACATCTGCTAATTGTCCTGGAGGGACGGACTCAAAGCTGCAGCTCTGCAGGGGTCCACACACACACACACACACACAGTTAACAGTTAACATGTGTTTACAGATGGGTTGTTGTGTATTGTATTTTTAATGAAGCTGTTTGTGGCAGATGCAGCCAGCTGAACACAAGAGGATGAGTTGCTACATAACTACCTCACTATATAACTGTATGTAACTACATAACTATGTAACTATGTAACTGTATGTAACTACATAACTATGTAACTATGTAACTGTATGTAACTACATAACTATGTAACTGTATGTACCTATGTAAATGTGTAACTATGAAACTGTTTGTACCTATGTAACTATGTAACTATGTAACTGTATGTACCTATGTAACTGTGTAACTGTATGTACCTATGTAACTATATGTACCTATGTAACTATGTAACTGTATGTAACTATGCAACTGTATGTACCTATGTAACGATGTAACCGTATGTACCTATGTAACTGTATGTACCCATGTAACTGTATATAACTATATAACTGTATGTACCGATGTAATTATGTAACTATGTAACTTTATGTATCTATGAAACTATGTACCTGTATGTACATATGTAACTATGTAACTTTGTGCCTAAATAACTGTATGTAACTATGTAACTGTATGTACCTATGTTGACTGTATGTACCTATGTAATTATGTAACTATGTAACTGTATGTATCTATGAAACTATGTACCTGTATGTACATATGTAACTATGTAACTGTATGTACCTATGTAACTGTGTAAATGTATGTACCTATGTAACTGTATGTACCTATGTAACTATGTAACTGTATGTAGCTACCTAACGATGGAACTATGTAACCATGTAACTGTATGTACCTATGTAACTGTTTGTACCTATGTAACTATGTAACTGTATGTACCTATGTAACTGTATGTAACGATGTAACTATGTAACGATGTAACTGTATGTACCTATGTACCTATGTAACTATGTAACTGTATGTACCTCTGTAACTGTATAACTGTATGAACCTATGTAACTATATGTACCTATGTAACGATGTAACTGTATGTACCGATGTAACTGCATGCACCCATGTAACTGTATATAACTATATAACTGTATGTACCTATGTAACTATGTAACTGTTTGTACCTATGTAACTGTATGCAACTATGTAACTGTATGTACCTATGTAACTGTATGTACCTATGTTGACTGTATGTACCTATGTAATTATGTAACGATGTAACTGTATGTACCTATGTAACGATGTAACCGTATGTACCTATGTAACTGTATGTACCCATGTAACTGTATATAACTATATAACTGTATGTACCTATGCAATTATGCAACTATGTAACTGTATGTATCTATGAAACTATGTACCTGTATGTACATATGTAACTATGTAACTTTGTACCTAAATAACTGTATGTAACTATGTAACTGTATGTACCTATGTAACTGTATGTACCTATGTAATTATGTAACTATGTAACTGTATGTATCTATGAAACTATGTACCTGTATGTACATATGTAACTATGTAACTGTATGTATCTATGCAACTGTGTAAATGTATGTACCTATGTAACTGTATGTAACTACCTAACGATGGAACTATGTAACCATGTAACTGTATGTACCTATGTAACTGTTTGTACCTATGTAACTATATAACTGTATGTAACGATGTAACTGTATGTAACGATGTAACTATGTAACGATGTAACTGTATGTACCTATGTACCTATGTAACTATGTAACTGTATGTACCTCTGTAACTGTATAACTGCATGTACCTATGTAACTATATGTACCTATGTAACGATGTAACTGTATGTACCGATGTAACTGTATATAACTATATAACTGTATATAACTATATAACTGTATGTACTTATGTAACTATGTAACTGTTTGTACCTATGTAACTGTATGTAACTATGTAACTGTATGTACCTATGTTGACTGTATGTACCTATGTAATTATGTAGCTATGTAACTGCATGTACCTATGTAACTGTATGTATCTATGAAACTATGCAACTGTATGTACCCATGTAACTGTATGTACCTATGTAACTATGTAACTGTATGTACCTATGTAACTGTATGTACCAATGCAACTGTGTAACTGTATGTACGTATGTAAGTGTTTGTACCTATGTAACTATGTAACTGTATGTACCTATGTAACTGTATGTAACGATGTAACTATATAACGATGTAACTGTATGTACCTATTTAACTGTATGTACCTATGTAACTATGTAACTGTATGTAGCTACCTAACGATGGAACTATGCAACCATGTAACTGTATGTACCTATGTAACTGTTTGTACCTATGTAACTATGTAACTGTATGTACCTATGTAACTGTATGTAACGATGTAACTATGTAACTGTATGTACCTATTTAACTGTATGTACCTATGTAACTATGTAACTGTATGTACCTCTGTAACTGTATAACTGTATGTACCTATGTAACTATATGTACCTATGTAACTATGTAACTGTAAGTACCTATGTAACTGTATGTAACTATGTAACTGTATGTACCTATGTAACGATGTAACCGTATGTACCTATGTAACTGTTTGTACCTATGTAACTATGTAACTATGTAACTGTATGTACCTATGTAACTGTGTAACTGTATGTACCTATGTAACTATATGTACCTATGTAACGATGTAACTGTATGTACCTATGTAACTGTATGTACCCATGTAACTGTATGTACCCATGTAACTGTATATAACTATATAACTGTATGTACCTATGTAACTATGTAACTGTTTGTACCTATGTAACTGTATATAACTATGTAACTGTATGTACCTATGTAACTGTATGTACCTATGTAACTGTATGTACCTATGTTGACAGTATGTACCTATGTAATTATGTAACTATGTAACTGTATGTACCTATGTAACTGTATGTATCTATGAAACTATGTAACTGTATGTACCTATGTAACTGTGTAAATGTATGTACCTATGTAACTGTATGTACCTATGTAACTATGTAACTGTATGTACCTATGTAACTGTATGTACCAATGCAACTGTGTAACTGTATGTACGTATGTAACTGTTTGTACCTATGTAACTGTATGTACCAATGTAGCTGTGTAACTGTATGTACGTTTGTAACTGTTTGTACCTATGTACCCATGTAACTATGTAACGATGAAACTGTATGTACCTATGTAACTGTATGTACCTATGTAACTGTATGTACCTATGTAACTGTATGTACCTATGTAAATATGTAACTGTATGTACCTATGTACCTATGTAACTGTATGTACCTATGTAACTGTATGTACCTATGTACCTATGTAACTGTATGTACCTATGTAACTGTGTAACTGTATGTACCGATGTAACTGTATGTACCCATGTAACTATGTAACTGTATGTACCTATGTAACTATGTAACTGTATGTACCTATGTAACTATGTAACTTTGTTTGTATGTACTGTTACATAGGTACATACAGTTACATAGTTACATCGGTACATACAATTACATAGTTACGTAGGTAGAGAGGAACATACAGTTCCTTAGGTACATACAGTTACATCGCTACATAGCTACATAGGTACATACATTTACATAGTTAAATAGTTGCATAGATACATACAGTTACAAAGGTACATGTATGTACCTATGTAACTATGTAACTATGTAATTGTATGTACCTATGTAATTGCATGTACCTATGTAACTGTATGTAACTATGTAACTGTATGTACCTATGTACCTATATAACCGTATGTACCTATGTAAGTTTGTATCTATTTAACTCTGTAACTGAATGTACCTATCTAACTGTGAGTACCTATGTAACTATGTAACTGTATGTAACTATGTATCTGTATGTACCTATGTAACTATGTAACTGTATGTACCTATTTAACAATGTAGCTGTATGTACCTATGTAACGATGTAACTGTATGTACCTATGTAACTATATAACTGTATGTACCTATGTAACTATGTAACGATGTAAATGTATGTACCAATGTAACTGTATGTACCTACGTACCTGTGTAACTATGTAACTGTATGTACCTATGTAACTATGTAACGATGTAACTATGTAACTATGTAACTGCATGTACCTATGTAACTGGATGTACCGATGTACCTATGTAGCTTTATGTACCCATGTGACTATGTACCTATGCAACTATGTATCTGTAGGTACCTATGTAACTATGTAGCTGTATGTACCTATGTAACTGTATGTACCTATGTAACTGTGTAACTGTATGTACGTATGTAACTATGTAATTGTGTGAAGCTATGTAGCTATATAACTTTATGTACCTGTGTAAATGTATGTTCCTATGTAGCAAAGTAACTATGTAATTGTATGTACCTATGTACCTATGTAACTGTATGTACCTATGTAACTATATAACTGAATGTACCTATGTAAATATGTAACTGTATGTACCTATGTACCTATGTAACTTTGTAACTATGTACCGATGTAACTGTATGTACCTATGTAACTGTATGTACCTATGTACCTATGTAACTGTATGTACCTATGTACCTGTATGTACCAATGCAACTGTGTAACTGTATGTACGTATGTAACTATGTACCTATGTAGCTATATAACTATGTAACTGTATGTACCTACATTACTATGTAACTGTGTAACTGTATGTACCTATGTAACTGTGTAACTGTATGTACCTATGTAGCTATGTAACTGTCTGTACCTATGTACCTATGTAACTGTATGTACCTATGTAGCTGTATGTACCTATGTAACTTTGTAACTGTATGTACCTATGTAACTGTATGTACCAATGTAACTGTGTAACTGTATGTACGTATGTAACTATGTAACTATGTAACTGTATGTAACAATGTAACTATTTAACTGTATGTACCTATGTACCTATGTACCTTTGTAACTGTATGTACCTTTGTAACTGTATGTACCTATGTAACTATTTAACTGTATGTACCTATGTAACTATGTAACTGTATGTAACAATGTAACTGTATGTACCTATGTAACTGTATGTAGCTATGTACCTGTATATACCTATGTAACTATGTAAATGTATGTGCCTATGTAGCTATGCAACTGTATGTATCTATGTAACTGTATGTACCTTTGTAACTCTATGTACCTATGTAACTATGTAACTACATAGCTGTGGAACTATGTAACTGTATGTACCTACGTAACGATGTACCTGTATGTTGCATAGGTACATACAGTTACATAGTTACATTGGTACATACAGTTACATAGGTACATACAGTTACATAGTTACATAGGTACATACAGTTGCATAGGTACATACAGTTACACAGGTACATAGTTACAAAGTTACATAGGTACATACAGTTACATAGCTACATAGGTACATTCAGTTATATAGTTACATAGGTACATACAGTTACACAGTTACATAGTAATGTAGGTACATACAGTTACATAGTTATATAGTTATATAGTTACATAGGTACATAGTTACATAGTTACATACGTACATACAGTTACACAGTTACATTGGTACATACAGGTACATAGGTACATACAGTTACATAGGTACATACAGTTACATAGTTACATTGGTACATACAGTTACATAGGTACATAGGTACATACTGTTCCATAGTTCCATAGGTACATTCAGTTATATAGTTACATAGGTACATACAGTTACATAGTTACACAGTTACATAGGTACATACAGTTACATAGGTACATACAGTTACATAGTTGAATAGATACAAACAGTTGCATAGGTACATACAGTTACATAGTTACATCGGTACATACAATTACATAGTTACGTAGGTACAGAGGAACATACAGTTCCTTAGGTACATACAGTTACATCGTTACATAGCTACATAGGTACATACATTTACATAGTTAAATCGTTACATAGATACATACAGTTACAAAGGTACATGTATGTACCTATGTAACTGTATGTACCAATGTAACTATGTAACTGTATATACCTATGTAACTATGTAACTGTTTGTACCTATGTAATTGTATGTACCTATGTAACTGTATGTAACTATGTAACTGTATGTACCTATGTACCTATATAACCGTATGTACCTATGTAAGTTTGTATCTATTTAACTATGTAACTGTATGTACCTATCTAACTGTGAGTACCTATGTAACTATGTAACTGTATGTAACTATGTAACTGTATGTACCTATGTAACTATGTAACTGTATGTACCTATTTAACTGTATGTACCTATTTAGCTATGTAACTGTATGTACCTATGTAACGATGTAACTGTATGTACCTATGTAACTGTATGTACCTATGTAACTATGTAACTACGTACCTATGTACCTATATAAACGTATGTACCTATTTAACTGTATGTACCTTTGTAACTGTATGTACGTATGTAACTGTATGTAACTATGTAACTGTATGTGCCTATGTACCTATATAAACGTATGTACCTATGTAACTGTATGTATCTATGTAACTATGTAACTGTATGTAACTATGTAACTATATAACTGTATGTACCTAGGTAACTGTATGTACCTATTTAACTATGTAACTGTATGTGCCTATGTAACGATGTACTGTATGTACCTATGTAACTGTATGTACCTATTAATTATAGACGATGCGCAGACCCAGAGACACTCCTCTGATCCCTGACACAGAGAGAAGTCCAGATCTCCTCCTGAACTCCTCCTGAACTCCTCCTGCAGCTCATCACTCTGTACGAGCAGCACGTTTACGCTTTACGACTTCACTCTTTGACTTTGTGTTGAGAGGAGAACGCTGCTGCTCCTCCGCAGCTTCCTGTGGGATCGGGAAGGAGTTCTGGTTCTGGTTCTGGTTCTGGTTCTGGATCTATCTATCATCTTGCAACAGAAAGCACTAAAAGATACATGAAGGATACATGAGGAATACAACAAATCTCCCATTGATTAGTCGTGACAGTAAAAGCTCAGCATGGTGTGAGGCCAGCAGACCAACCAGTGGCTGCTGCGGTGATGGACGAGCAGCTGGTCTGGGGTCAGCTCATAAACGTGTAGGTGCTCCTGTGGTGACAGAGAAGTCTTTGTGAGCTGAACAAGTGTCCCAGAGAAACAGCTCCAACTTTCCCTTTGATGAGACAATGATCAATTAACATGACAAGAGGCGTACACGGACCTCACATCTGCTAATATGGACACGCGGACACACAAAGAGGAACACGAGCCCGGGAGAAGAGGCACGTCAGATCGAAGCCCCCCCGGACACACACACACACACACACACACACACACCACCACCACCACCATCACCACCCCGCCTGCATATAAAGCCCCAGCCTCAGCTTCAGCCTCCAGCCTCCCCTCCAGACATGCTGCCTCCATCCTCAGAGCCGGGACGCTGTACCTCCTTCTCCGTGGAGGACATCCTAGACCCCCGGAAATTCACCGGGAGAATCAGCTGCAGAGAGGAGCCGAAGACAGGTGGGACACACACACACACACACACACACACACACAGCTCTGTTTGAAGTTTGTTGAGTTGGGGTGAAAGTTTCTGACAGTCTGGATGCTGCAGGAGGTGGCCAGGAGGAGTCCCGGGCTGAGTGCAGGCCTCGGGGGAGCAGCAGGAGGAGGGTCCGCACCTCCTTCTCTGCGGAGCAGCTGCAGCAGCTGGAGCGCAGCTTCCGCAGCTGCCGCTACCTGGCGCCGCTGCAGCGGCGCGGCCTGGCCACCGCGCTGCTCCTCTCCGACACCCAGGTCAAGATCTGGTTCCAGAACCGCAGGACCAAGTGGAAGAAGGAGCGGCTGCTGCAGGGGGAGCAGGGGGAGCAGGGGCAGGAGGTGCAGGAGCTGGGCTGGAGCTGTGCCCCGGGACTGTGGCTGCCGCTGCTGCGGCCGCTGCCGCTGCTGCCGCAAAGCGTCTACTACCACTGATGGACAAAGATGATGATGATAATGCTTTCATGTAATTAATCTATAAGTTATTTTTATAAACATGTTATATCAGAGCTGTCTGTCTGAGTCCTTCTTCACCTCCACTTTCACTCGAACTCAGTTTGATTCCGTTGAATTAAAATGTCATGGTCTCAACCAAGTAACCAACTTCCAGACAACTAACTGGTTACAGACTGACAGAATGAAGTGATCACAGAGATGGAAGAGGGCAGTGAGACAAACATGGAGATATATCCATGTTGTGGCATGAATAAAGGGATATTCTATTCTATTCTGTTCTATTTTATTCCTAACAGGTACCAAAGTTATCCAGTTGTTCCATTTGACTGAGAAAGCGTTTCTGAGGAAGGTTCCAGTCATACAGACGCAGGAAGCACTTCCTGCCCTGGGCTGCTACTTCACAGTCCAGCTGTTCCTCTGCAGCAGGTTCTGAGAGGGCTCCAGAAGAAGCAGAGAAGATCAGGTGTAGATCAGGTGCAGTTCAGGAGCAGATCAGGAGCATGTGTGTGTGTGTGTGTGTGTGTGTGTGTGTGTGTGTGTGTGTGTGTGCGCGCGCGCGCGAGTGCGAGTGCGTGTGCGTGTGTGTCAGGAGTCAGAGTCTGGATTCGACCTTGCTGCTCCATCCAACATGTTCTTGGACAAACTTAACACGTTTTGCACAAAAAGTATTTTAACAATGCATAAAAACACAAATCACTGCTGCAATCTCTTTCCTTTTCTCTCTCTCTCTCTCTCTCTCTCTCACACACACACACACACACACACACACACACACACACACACACACACACACACACAGAGTCCTGAAAACATCTGTCTATAATTTCTCCTCAGATGGTCTGAGGCCTGCGTCATAGCTTAGATGGAGAGTTTTCAGCTTTAGTCTCCAGTGAAGGTGCCACATGTCTGTGAGACGATAGATAAACCTCTTGAACATCATCCTAAGCTGTGACCTGACTCCTGCTCCGTCTTCTCCCAGCAGGTCAACATCTCTGGACGGAGGAAGCCTTCCTCCTGTTCTCTATGAGAGCTCACAGTCTGTTCTACACCCTGTCTGTATGTTACGCTCTGCTCCTGCTCTGATCTCGCTCCTGATTGGCTGTCTGCTGCCACTCACATGGATGATGATGTGAGGGTGGAGTCGCTCAGCCTGACTCGCTCCAGGTCATCTGGCTGGGCCCTCAGCAGGAGTCACTCCTCCACTCTGATGCTCTCATCACCTCAGGCTCCATGAGGAGGAACTGGAGGATGTAAAGCTGCAGCTCCTCACACCTTCCTGTTTCAGCCTCCCAGCTCAGAGCTTCTCCTCCTGGTCTCCTCCTCCTTGTCTCCTCCTCCTGGTCTCCTCCATGGTCTGGACCATGGGACAGTAGAAGGAGCGTGGCCACTAGTGTTCTTCTGCTTTGTAGCAACACAACAGCTGCATCTCACAATCTTCCAGAGGTTTACAGCTGGTTCAGACCAGTACGTATCCTCCTCCTCCACTGGTTCAGACCAGTACGTATCCTCCTCCTCCACTGGTTCAGACCAGTACGTATCCTCCTCCTCCACTGGTTCAGACCAGTACGTATCCTCCTCCTCCACTGGTTCAGACCAGTACGTATCCTCCTCCTCCACTGGTTCAGACCAGTGCGTATCCTCCTCCTCCACTGGTTCAGACCAGTACGTATCCTCCTCCTCCACTGGTTCAGACCAGTACGTATCCTCCTCCTCCACTGGTTCAGACCAGTGCGTATCCTCCTCCTCCACTGGTTCAGACCAGTACGTATCCTCCTCCTCCACAGGTTCAGACCAGGACGTATCCTCCTCCTCCACTGGTTCAGACCAGTACGTATCCTCCTCCTCCACTGGTTCACCTGCTTCTTCCACATATCTCCATTCCCACGTTAGCAGCATCCAGAGCTCCATCTTGGTCACCTCCCTCAACATCTGCAGCACAGCCCCAGGTTCAGCCTCAGCCCAGGACATACACTCCTCCTCCTCCTTCTTCCTTGTTGATGCTCCTCTTGTTGTGAAGGTGTGAAGGTGCTGGAACACTGTACACGTCAGGAACATCAGTCTAAATGTTGTTGTTGTTGATGATGTTGTTGTTGTTGTTATGTTCCTATCATCTGAGCAGCTTTGAGCTGAGCAGGAACCACGTTGGATTCTTCCTTTCTTTCCTCTGCTGAAGGATGAGCTTTTTAAACTAACTTTTCTCCACTTTTTCAAACTTTAAAACCTCCTCTCTCCTCCTTCACTTAACTTCCTCTGGGGGAGCTGAGGTCCGTGGTCTGGAGAAGCAGGGGGAGAAGCTCTGCTGCTCTCCTCCTCCTGGGAGGAATGCGTCACATGTGGCAGACGCTCCGCCCTCGGCTCAGAGGAGGGTGAGGGGAACAGGGGGTGAAGGGCCAAGAGGGAGAGATGTGACTAGGAGCATGTGGGAGAGGAGGAGGGGGAGGAAGAGGAGGAGGGAGAGGAGGAGGAGTAAATCCAGGCCAGACTGATGCATTTCCTCGGCTGCAGCTGCAGAGAGAAGCTGCTCTCAAAGCGCTCCTCTCTCGCTCCATCTGCAGGTCAGATGCTGCTGGCTGCTCCTTGTTCCAGTTAGTTTGAGGCTCCTGGAGAAGTTCTGCTCCTGCTTCTGCTCCTGCTTCTGCTCCTGCTTCTGGTTCTGCTGCAGGCATGAGGTCCTCTGTGCTAGTCCTGGCCCTGCTCCTGCTCCTGGTCCTGGGCTGTGTCCTGCTCAGTGCTGCAGGAGGTGTGGAGGAGCACAGGGTCTCCTCAGGATCCAGAGGGCTGCAGACAAGAGGGAGAGCCGTGCTGGACCAGGACCTGGAGCTGTCGGACCAGCCGGCTGAGGCCCTGGAGGACGACCAGAGCAAACCAAAGAAGAAGAAAACACCTGAGGAGGTGGAGGCAGGTGAGTGGAGGCTTCACAGCCCAGGGCCAGGAGGAGGAGGAGGAGGAGGAGGAGGTGTCTCCCAGACGGCACCAAAACAAACTAACAACAAGCAGAAAAAGGAATGAGTCCCTCTGATCTATTTCTGAGCAGAACTCAACATCTGTCTGTCTGTCTGTCTGTCTGTCTGTCTGTCTGTCTGTCTGTCTGTCTGTCTGTCTGTCTGTCTGTCTGTCTGTCTGTCTGTCTGTCTCTCTCTCATTCTGTGTCTATCTGTCTCTCTCTCTCTGTCTCTCTGTCTGTCTCTCTGTCTGTCTGTCTTTCTCAGAGGTTCTGAGATGATGGAGCAGAACCTGATTGTCTCTTTTCTCTGCCAGTTTCCTGGCAGCGCTGCAAACATGGCCAGCAAACATTCTGTCAGAGCCTCAAGATCTGTTCTGTTCTGTTCTAATCTGGTTCTGCTCTGTCTGGTTCTGTAGTCTCTGGTTCTGTCGTCTGTGGTTCTGTTCTGTCTGGTTCTGTAGTCTGTGGTTCTGTCGTCTGTGGTTCTGTTCTGTCTGGTTCTGTAGTCTGTGGTTCTGTAGTCTGTGGTTCTGTAGTCTGTGGTTCTGTTCTGTCTGGTTCTGTAGTCTGTGGTTCTGTTCTGTCTGGTTCTGTAGTCTGTGGGTCTGTAGTCTGTGGTTCTGTTCTGTCTAGTTCTGTTCTGTCTGGTTCTGTAGACTGTGGTTCTGTTCTGTCTGGTTCTGTAGTCTGTGGTTCTGTGGGCTGTGGTTCTGTTCTGTCTGGTTCTGTAGTCCTGGGTTCTGTAGTCTCTGGTTCAGTAGTCTGTGGTTCTGTAGTCTGTGGTTCTGTTCTGTCTGGTTCAGTAGTCTGTGGGTCTGTAATCTGTGGTTCTGTTCTGTCTGGTTCTGTAGTCCTGGGTTCTGTAGTCTGTGGTTCTGTTCTGTCTGGTTCTGTAGTCCCTGGTTCTGTTGTGTTGGTGAGCGGAGCCATCAGAACGCGTCTTGGACCGTGTCTTCGCCACAGTTTTGCTGACGAGAAGCAGAAAGAAACAGAACGTGTGAGCAGCAGCAGAAATATTTCCACTCTGGCAGGATTTACGAGGCTCTCCGTAGCATCCACGCTCCACATGAACTTTCCACTGCGGGAAGCAGAACCGCAGGACCGGCCGCCAGAACCTCTCATGTGTGGCTGAGTCAGAGTTACATAAAGAGGCCGCGTTACTCAGACCTGAGAGCCAGAACATCCTGATGTCCTCAGAGCTCTGTTCATCCAGGCAGAACCAGCTGCTCCAGCCTCCGCCCTCTTAGTCTGGACTTAGTCCAGCTCCTTGTTCCTTATTCATCACTCTCTGTTCACCACTCTCTGGTCATCACTCTCTATTTCCAGCCTGTCACAACATATGGTCTGGATGGATTCCAGGACAATGACGTGATTAACATTCAGGTTCCCAAACACTGACTGTCACGTTACTTCACACATAGTTCCCTGTCACCCAAAGCTCGAGCTGGAAAGTCAGTTCTGCTTTGTAGCAACACAACAGCTGCTTCTCACAATCTTCCAGAGGTTTACAGCTGGTTCAGACCAGTACGTATCCTCCTCCTCCACTGGTTCAGACCAGTACGTATCCTCCTCCTCCACTGGTTCAGACCAGTACGTATCCTCCTCCTCCACTGGTTCAGACCAGTACGTATCCTCCTCCTCCACTGGTTCAGACCAGTACGAACCCTACTCCACTGGTTCAGACCAGTACATATCCTCCTCCTCCACTGGTTCAGACCAGTACGTATCCTCCTCCTCCACTGGTTCAGACCAGTACGTATCCTCCTCCTCCACTGGTTCACCTGCTTCTTCCACATATCTCCATTCCCATGTTAGCAGCATGCAGAGCTTCATCCTGGTCTCCTCCCTCAACATCTGCAGCAGCACAGCCCCAGGTTCAGCCTCAGCCCAGAACACACACGTCATACACTTCTGCATCTTCTTCTTCTTCAGGTGTTTCCATGTCTGATCCTGAGGACTGAGGCTGAATCCTCAACGTCTCAGTCTGACTGTCAGAGCCATACAATCATCAATAATCTGTTTTATGGTATTTGATTTGAATTTGCGATGATAATAACAGCTCTGTTTCTTTAACATTATTATTGGTTCTAGATGAGTAGCATGTACATGTCTAGCAGCATGTAGCATGTGTAGCATGAAGCTCTGAGCTCAGACAGCCTGAGAGAGTACATCCTCCACAGCCTAGCTAACACACAGCCTGAGGTCAGGAGATCCTTCCAAATTCACAACTACCACCTCTACAGCCTCTACAGCCTCTACAGCCTCTACAGCCTCTAAAGCCTCTAAAGCCTCTACAGCCTAGAGGACCTAGGCTAGGACCTCAAGGACCTCTCTGGCCTCTACAGCCTCAAGGACGTCTACGACCTCTAAGGCCTCTAAGGCCTCTAGGGCCTCTGTGACCTCGATGGCCTCTAGGACCTCTCTGGTCTCTAGTGCATCTAGGTGTAAACCTCTCCGGCTTCTACAGCCTCTAGGATCTCTAAAAGCTTTAGGGCTTCT
The DNA here is from genome assembly GCA_029224185.1 of Karalla daura. NCBI lineage: Eukaryota > Metazoa > Chordata > Actinopteri > Chaetodontiformes > Leiognathidae > Karalla > Karalla daura. Next base: position 23,726,873 of record CM055201.1, on the reverse strand, counting down.
ACAGCCTCTACAGTCTCTAGAGCTTCTCCAGCCTTTACAGCCTCTCCAGCCTCTATGGCCTCTAGGGTCTCTATGGCCTATCCAGCCTCTATGGCCTCTATGGCCTCTACAGCCTCTATGGCCTCTAGGGCCTATAGGGTCTCTAATGGCTCTCCAGCCAGGGTTTCTCCAGACACTCCAGCCTCTAGGGCCTCTCCTGCCTCTATGGCCTCTAGGCTCTCTATGGCTTCTACAGCCTCTACAGCTTATAGGGCCTCTAGGGTCTCTAGGGACACTACAGCTTCTAGGACTTCTATGGCCTCTAGGGTCTCTAGGGCATCTCCAGCCTCTCCAGCCTCGAGGAGCTCTCCAGCCTCTAGGGCCTCAGGGTCCAGACAGACCCCTCCCTTGACGTCTGGTCAGACTGATGTGAGGCTGTGGTTGGTCTGGGGGCGGGCTCTGCTCTGCTGGCCTGGAGACGAGATCTAATCTGATGCAGATGGGTGGTCCAGGAGGCGTCCGTCCTCAGGATGTGTGGAGGAGTGTCTTCAGTCTGGCAGGAATGAGCAGAGACTCCTGGAGCTCCAGGCTGAGGAGCAGCCGCCCTCACGTCTGTTACATAACGACTAGGACTGAGAGCTCCGAGCCCCCGAGGCCTTTGAGGATCTGCTCTCTGTAATATTCCACATGAAACCAGTCCTGGAGCAGCTTCTCATCAGAGCGTGGAGGAGGCTGATTGAAGGCCTGGAGGTCGCCCAGCACCCCCCCCCCCCCCCCCCCCCCCCCCCCCCCCCCATTCACCACATCTGAACATCTGAGAGAAACAGGAAGCGCTCACAACGTAGAATGTTTAGTTTTCACAATGCAGGATATCACAAACTGTCTTAAAGTGTGGTTATGTAGAGACTGTGAAGGAAGGTGCAGCCACTGACAGAGCTCAAAGATGTTCCATCTCCTCCAGAGATGATTAAGCCCTGAAGATATCAATAGAAGCTGATGGAAACAGCTCCATGTTCTTCTGGAACACAGCTCCTCTCCTGAGCTGCTCCTCCAGACGTGTCCATCTAGAAGCTGATCTCAAAGTGTGATGGAAACACTTTGTTGACATCTCCAGGTCACGTGACCTGGCGTAGGGGTCACATGACCAGTTCCCTTCAGACCAGATGGACAGAGGAGGAGACTCAACTGTTTCTACATCTGATTCAAAGATCTAAGAGAACTATGTCCAGAGAACAGTCTGGAGAAACCCAGACAGACATAGCTAAAAGAAGCAAAGTCCACACAGAGGGATCTGAATCCTTCCAGTCTGAAACAGAACTTGACCTGAGTCAACTGTTTCCCAGTGTTCCCAGTCTCCATTTTTAATGCTGATGTATGATGGTATGATGTGGTCCAACCAGACTCTGCTCTCTCTTCTATGATTGCTCATGACTTTGGGTCGTCTGCTCACCACCTGTTTCTCCTCAGACCAAAACAAACCTCTGCCTGGCCTGAGTCCAGGTCCAGGTCCAGGTCCCTCTGGGTTCTCGTCTCAGTCTGAAGACTGTTCTGACTGTCCTCCTGTCCTCCTGCAGCCAGAGCGAAGAAAGCAGCAGAGAAAGAAGCCAAAGCTAAGAAGCAGAAAGGACCCAAGCCGACCAAGAAGCCGAAGCCTCCAAAGCCGACCAAGAAGCCCAAAGCTCCAAAACCCACCAAGAAGCCCAAGGTGCCCAAAGCCACCAAGAAACCAAAGGTCCCAGCGACAGACCGTCCTCAGAGCCGAGCGGAGCAGGAGGAGGAGGAGCGGCTGCTCCTCCAGCTGGGCTGGGACAAACGTAGGAAGCAGTCACAGCATCACTCATCTTCACATGTAGTCACCTAGTTCATACAGTCCACCTGGAGGAGACTCATCTTCTCCTGGGAAATGAGAATCTGCAGCCATACCTTTGAAGACTTGGTAAAGATGCTTTGATACTCGATCACTAACTCTATCTATTACATCTTCACTCTTGTCCTCCAGTCACTCCACCTGTGACTCCACAGGTTCCTGGGGCCGAGGAGCCTGTAGAGCCGGACCTGGGTGAGACCTGCACCACTTTATGGACTTAACCCACAGTAAAGGTGGTAGAGTTCAGTCTGAACATGTCCAGGACAAACGCTGCTAACATCACCTCTGGTCTGTCTCAGTCCTCAAGAAACCAGAAGCTCCGAGGAAAGATCTGAGCGAGCCGGACTTCTGGGACGCAACACGTACGCTGCCTCCACCTGCTCCACAGGAAACGGACAGGAAACGCCACGCTCATCTTGTATTGTAACACATATGATGACAGCCAGTCAGTGCTTAGACTACACAACTGTACAAGACGGTTCCACTGCAAAACAACTAGAAATACAGAAATAAGAGAAGGCCCAACATGCATTCACACGCCACACATTCTGGAGTGATAAACTCCTGATATCAGTGATTTATTTCACTAATAGTTTTACATATTCTATATATTGTACTACTTATCTTCCATATTCTGCTTGTATTGCTTTGTAGAACTGCTTGTGTTTTCTAATGAATTATTCATTTCAATATAGAATCATTGTACACCATATACAGCCATATCGCCCCCGTCTGCCCTCCAGTCCAGACCAACATGTGTTGGTGTCCCATGTCCCCATGTCCCAGTATCCCCGTGTCCCCATGTCCCAGTATCCCCGTGTCACCATGTCCCGTGTCCCCATCTTCCCATGTCCCATGTCCTGTGTCCCCATGTCCCAGTATCCCCGTGCCACCATATCCCGTGTCCCCGTCTTCCCATGTCCCATGTCCCTGTGTCCCCATGTCCCCATGTCCCTGTATCTCTATGTCCCCGTGTCCCCATGTCCCTGTGTCCCCATGTCCTGTGTCCCCTCCAGTATTATGTCCTCCTGTGTCCTTCTAACCTGAGTCACCTGAGCCTTGGCTGGGATGAAGATGATGAGGTTGTGCTGTGGTCCTCCTAGATGATCTGCCTGGAGGAGGATTCCTGGACAGGAAGGAGGCTACCACACCTGAGCCCATCATGTACATACCAGGTACACACACACTCACACACACACACACTCACACACACACACACACACACACACACACACACACACACACACACACACTCACACACACTCACACACACACACACACACACACACACACACTCACACACACTCACACACACACACACACACACACTCACACACACACACACACACACACACACACACACACACACACACACACACACTCACACTCACACACACACACACACTCACACACACACACACACTCACACACACACACACATACACACACACACACACACACACACACACACACTCACACTCACTCACACACACACACACACACACTCACAGCCCTCTGTAACCCTGTGTGTCTCAGAGGAAGCCACCACCGTCCCGTACGTGGGGCCGTGGTACGAGGAGTACGACTACGCTGACTGTGAGTTAATCACTAGCCTGTAACCAGCTGTGCCGGAGGTCATGTGACCCTCAGGATGAACCAATCAGCTGCTCCGTCTCCCTCACAGTGGCCGCAAAGAAACAGGAGGAAGAAGAGGAGCGGGCGCGAAAAGAAAAAGCAGAAAAAGGTTTTTATTTCACTTTTCTGATTTCAGTAATCGCATAAAAAGACCAGAAACAATATAATTTTCATTAATTACACTACAAATTATTTATTCATAACAAGATAAAAAAAATGTTAGATAATTTCTGTTTTTTTTTAAGTTAATGATTTAATTTCAATGTTCAATTTATTTCAAGAAATGCTTAGATCCCTTTTCCTCAGATTTAGCCTTTTTATTTTGTTTTTGGACAGTTTTTACATCGACTGGCACCAGTCCAACTAAAACACAGTTTTCTGTTTTAAAACATGAACATGTGAATGAAACATGATTTGACTGTCTGAGTGAACATGCCTCTTTTCTGGAACTGGTCATGATGAAGGAGAGTGTAAAACATTGGGCTCTGGGTATTTCTGGATCCATCACTGTAAATGCTGACACAGCTGGATCCCAGTAGGATGAGGAGCGGAGCTGGCCTGCCAGGCCCCTGGAACCACAGGAGCCAGACTGACCCACATTCAGCTCACCGTCAACTGTACAAACACACATGGAAATGTTTTGCGTGTTGGCGTTGGGTCCATGTGAACACATGTTGTGACACACGTTGTTTTGTCATTACGCCGTGAAGCCGAGCGGCTGAGGAAGCAGTGGGAGGAGGAGGAGGAGGAGCGGCTGAGGCAGCTCGCTGTTCCCACCGAGCCAAAGAGTAAGAGCACCACAGCTTCACTCTGCTCATCGCCTCTGCTTCTCTTACTGCTCTCCACACACTCCACTGCACTGGCAACTTCAGGCTAAAGTTAGGACCATCACTTTGACATCTCTCTGAGAAACCTGTCTCTTCATGGTTGCATTTTTGTGAGGAAGGATAGAAAACAGATGTAAGAAAGTTTTCTTTATTTTGACTTTAGCTCTCAGATTTGCTTGTGCGATAGAAAAGTGGAGGCATCCTGATGAAACCACAGCTCTGCTCCCACTGGTACCGCCTCTAACTAGCTAACCAGCGAACCAGCTGTTAGCATGCTAAATGCAGTGGGGCTAACTGCATTTAGCGTGCTAATAACAGTGGGGTCAGCAAGCTAAATGCAGTAAATATAAACAGTGAATTCAGATAATTAGAATAAAAATTATTAATTGGAATAAATGGAATTATAAACCCACAGAGCCGTTTTTGGAGCATTTTGAGATGAACCCCTGTGCTGTGTTTGTAATGCAGACTCTGTGTGTGTGTGTGTGTGTGTGTGTGTGTGTGTGTGTGTGTGTGTGTGTGTGTCTCAGAGTGTCCTCCTCTGGGGCTGGAGTCTCACCGTGTGGAGGACGACCAGCTGCTGGCGTCGTCTCAGTCTCATCACGGCTTCTCGGCTCAGAGAGGTCGACTCAACATGCAGGTAGACGTTAGCGCCAGGCGTGAGGCTCCGCCCTCTCTGCGTCCTACCGTTGGACTCTCTCTCTCTACCGGGGACCGGGACGTTCACTGTGTCCGTCCCTCAGGGCTCAGAGAACGACGAGGATCTGTACGGTGGAGCCTGGTGTGCGGAGCCGGAGGAGAGGAGCCACTGGTTTGAGGTCGACGCCCGGAGGGAGGTGGAGTTCACCGGGGTCATCACTCAGGGCAGGAACTCAGAGACATAGTGAGTCCACACACACACACACACACACACACACTGTGGGTCATCACTGGAGACCAGGCCCTGAGACTTTCGCTCAGACCACCACTCTCACGTTCTTCACAGTGAGGACTTCATGTCCTCGTACTTCGTGGCGTTCAGTAACGACAGCCGTGATTGGACGACGCTGCACGACGGCTACGCTGAGTGGGTGAGTGGACCTGTCTCTGAGGACGGACAGAGACCGGGGACACTGCCCCGCCCGTCCTGAGCGCTCTCGCCTCTGTGTGCAGCTCTTCTACGGGAACGTGGACAAAGACACGCCGGTGATGAACCAGTTCATGACGCCGGTCGTAGCGCGCTACATCCGCCTCCTCCCTCAGAGCTGGAACGGCAGCCTGTGTCTGCGGGCCGAGGTCCTGGCCTGCCCGCTGCCCAGTCAGTACCAGCAAGACCACACAAACAACAACACAACACAAACAACAACACAAACCACACAAACAACACCACACAGGGAATCGGAGATCCTGAGCAGGCAGGGTAGAGACAGAGCGAAGGACAGTGATGCTGCTGAGCCTCTGTAGAACCAGAACCGGATCATCAGTTCAGACACAAGATCAACTGTTGAAGCTCAGAATGGAAACATCACATCAGGAACTTCACAGCCTTCATTCAGGATTCAGATCCACCTGGCAGTGGTTTGTCTGACCGTCGCCACCTTGCACCTTTCAGGCAGCTTCAGCAGTGAGAACGAGGTCGACCCCACAGACGACCTGGACTTCAGACACCACAACTACAAGGAGATGAGACAGGTGTGGTCCAGACCGAGTCTGATCCAGCTCACCTGATCCTGACCTTCTGCAGACATCACTAATGTGTGTGTTGTGGCTCCAGATGATGAAGGTGATCAACGAGGAGTGTCCCAACATCACCAGGATCTACAACATCGGGAAAAGCTCCCAGGGCCTGAAGATGTATGCCATGGAGATCTCTGACAACCCCGGGGAGCACGAGACAGGTACAGAACCAGAACCACACTAGAACCAGGACCAGGACCAATGTAGAACCAGATCCAGAACCAGAACTGTGTCTACAGGAGCAGAAACATGCTAGTTTGACAGTTTGATGCAAACAGTGTATTAACTTCTTAAACAATAGATAATCCATGAGATCATTACACATAATAAAACAAAATATATAATATTATTGATGTTATTATATAATTAAATGATAATAGGAATAAAACAATATCAATAATAGTGTTTATCGTCTTTTTGCATATTATATAATACACATACACTTCTACTACTTCCTCTTCTAATGATAATAATAGAATTACTCTGAGCATTCGTAGAATCCGATCATTAATTAACTTTGACGCTGACAGATCTCCGTCTTGCCTCTAGGGGAGCCGGAGTTCCGCTACACAGCTGGTCTCCATGGTAACGAGGCTCTGGGGCGGGAACTTCTTCTTCTGCTGATGCAGTTCCTGTGTAAGGAGTACAACGACGAGAACCCGCGAGTGCGGCGCCTGGTGGACGGAGTGAGAATACACCTGGTGCCCTCGCTCAACCCCGACGCCTACGAGCTGGCCTACGAAATGGTTCGAGAAATACATCAAAAACACCAAACATGTAGGAAAGGAGGAGAAGGAGGAGGAGAAGGTGTTGTCTGCAGCGGCTCTTCAGGATGCAGCTCAGAGAAGATCTCCACAGTCCACCATGCTCTAGCCACACTGGATGAGATTTGTTAGAGCAGTTTTCCTTTTTTCTGATGTTTGTGAGAATCCTGAGATGTTGTTCTGGACCTGACCTGCTCCAGGGATCAGAGATGGGGAACTGGGCGCTCGGCCACTGGACTGAAGAAGGTTATGACATCTTCCAGAATTTCCCAGATCTGAACAGCATCCTGTGGGGGGCGGAGGAACGAGGCTGGGTCCCTCGCATCGTCCCCAACCACCACATCCCGCTGCCCGAGAACTCCCTCAACGGCTCTGTGAGTGCTCCATGAATGCTCCTGCTCCTGCCTCTGCCATCTATCTATCTATCTATCTATCTATCTATCTATCTATCTATCTATCTATCTATCTATCTATCTATCTATCTATCTATCTATCTATCTATCTATCTATCTATCTATCTATCTATCTATCTATCTATCTATCTATCTATCTATCTATCTATCTATCTATCTATCTATCTATCTATCTATCTATCTATCTATCCAGAGATCCAGATGCTAAGGCGAGTCATACGTTATCTCCTGATAAAAAGAAGAAGTCGTTCTCGACTTGTGTAGCATCAGATCCGTCTCTGCTCCCTCAGATGGCGACCGAGACTAAAGCCATCATTTCCTGGATGCAGCGCAGCCCGTTTGTTCTGGGAGCCAATCTGCAAGGAGGAGAGAAGCTGGTCGCCTATCCGTTCGACATGCAGCGTCCTCCGATCTCGGTAAGACCGGCAGAGACCAGCCTCCGGGCGTCTCAGACACGAGAAATAACAGGTGGCTCCCTGCTGTGGTCGAAGCTGACGGACAGCCGGAGGTGGAGGACCAACGTGGACATGAACGAGGAGACGTGGGCTCGGATCCAGCGGCAGAACGAGGGCGCCCTGCGCGAGACGCCGGACGACGCCATGTTCCGCTGGCTGGCCATGTCGTACGCCCACAGCCACCTGACCATGACCGAGACGTACCGCGGCTCCTGCCACGGGGACGACGTCACGGCCGGCCAGGGCATCGCCAACAGAGCCAGCTGGAAGCCGGTGGTGGGCAGTGAGTGCCCACTCCGTTTACGTTTTCTGGTGAAAATGTGTTGCTTGAAAATGTAATGATGCAGAAACAAACTTCAAAAGATCAAATCAGTAAAGATGTGAAAAGACCTTTGTCTTCATCTCCATGGAGGAACATTTTGAGAATGGACGCTAAGGTTCACAAAATCACAGCGCCACCTACTGGCCCAGTGTGTGCTGCAGCATGTGGTCACGGGCCCAGAGAGCCAGCTGGTCCAGCTCTCCTCTGAAGCTCCCTGTCCTCCCTCCACAGGTATGAACGACTTCAGCTACCTTCACACCAACTGCTTCGAGCTCTCCATCTTCCTGGGCTGTGACAAGTTCCCCCATGAGAGTGAACTTTCTCAGGAGTGGGAGAACAACCGTGAGTCTCTGCTGTCCTTCATCGAACAGGTGGGACCTGGATTCAGTCATGAAAGAACCTGTGTTCCTCTGAGCCTGCTACAGACAGCAACCAAACTGTGGCTGTCTCCATCACAGTTTATCGCAAAATCAAACAGATGTTTCTAGATGTTTCTCCATGGTGGTAAAGTCCAGCTGCCTCCCATAATAACCCTGGTACCATGTGGTCCTGCTCCATCCCATAATAACCCTGGTACCATGTGGTCCTGCTCCATCCCATAATAACCCTGGTACCATGTGGTCCTGCTCCATCCCATAATAACCCTGGTACCATGTGGTCCTGCTCCATCCCATAATAACCCTGGTACCATGTGGTCCTGGTCCTCCACTCTGAGGAAGATGGACGTCCAGAACATAGTTTTCTTAGATCTTTGAATCAGATGTAGAAACAGTTGAGTCTCCTCCTCTGTCCATCTGGTCTGAAGGGAACTGGTCATGTGACCCCTACGTCAGGTCACGTGACCTGGAGATGTGAACAAAGTGTTTCCATCACACTTTGAGATCAGCTTCTAGATGGACACGTCTGGAGGAGCAGCTCAGGAGAGGAGCTGTGTTCAGAGACATCTGAGAGGTTCTCATGGAGCTGCTACCTCCAGGCTGGTCCAGATGTTCAGGTGTCATGTATTTCTAGGGATGGAGACACAGCTCCTGAGGCTGGTCCAGGTGTCTCCTCTGGACAGGTGTGACTGTGTGTCCTGTGCAGGTGCATCGGGGGATAAAGGGTGTGGTGAGAGACGTGGAGGGACACCCGCTGCCTAACGTCACCATCTCTGTGGAGGGAATACGGCACGACGTCAAAACGGGTAGGAGCAGCTCCTCGCACCTTCAGCACAGTCCACTGTGGAGCCAGACACTGTCTCGAGCTGTGGTCCTGTGTGTGCAGCTGTGGGCGGAGACTACTGGCGGCTGCTGAACCCCGGGGAGTACCGTGTGACGGCTCGGGCCGACGGCTTCACGCCGCAGACGCGCCTGTGCCTGGTGGGCTACGACGCCGGCGCCACGCCCTGCAGCTTCACGCTGGCCAAGTCCAACTGGGACCGCATCAAGCAGATCATGAGGCTGAACGGGGGGCGGCCCATCCGCCTGGTGCCCAAGGCCACCGTGGCCAGGCCCCCCGCCCCCCCCACCGCCCCCGCCCCCACGCCGGACGCCCACGCCGCCGCCCAGCGCGCCGAGCGGCTGCGGCGCCTCCGCATCCTGAGGCTGCGGCGGCTGAGGCTGCAGAGGCTGGGGGGGGAGGGGCTGGGGACCACGCCCGTCACCACCACAACCACCACCACAACCACCACAACAACCACCACAACAACCCGTGCCCCCACGTCACCCCCGGAGACAGAGAGCACCACTTCCTGGTACGATGCCTGGTTTCCTGTGGACAGCTGGTCCACTGAGAACCCGTTCGACAGCGTGGGCCTCGAGTCCGGCCCCACGCAGGACTACGCCTTCGAGTTCACCATCGACTGACCGCCAGGCCAGGCAAGGCTAGGCTAGGCTAGGCTAGGCTAGGCTAGGCTAGGCTAGGCTAGGCTAGGCTAGGCTAGGATAGCAACACGGTGGCTCAGGGTCACGCCATTACATGAAAAGATTAACGTTATGACAATATCTGCTTTAATGTCTATCAGCGTTTACAGATACAATACTTTGACATCACAACATGAACTTATCACATGTATTCTTATGTCAAATTATCACATTATTTTATGAGATATGTTCATGGCATGTTAAATTATCACGTCATTTCAAGATATGCTAGTTTCACATCATAAAGTGAAATTAGATCATATATTTCATGTTCTATAATGATGTTTTTATTGTCCCATATTTTCAGGTTGTGTGAAATAATCACTTTGTTTCAAGGTAATTTGATGTTATAAATGTGATAGTGAGATAATATGTCTCATCTACACAACTCAGTTAGTTACAATTACAATTTACTTGATTCTCTAAAGCCTGGAGACTCTCCAGTTATTGGTCAGTGGATCGGGCTGTAGATTATAGATTACAGATTGGAGAGGTTATAGATTCCCTATAGATCGATCACTGTATCAGGCTGTAGATTCTCTGGAGGTAGCGCAGTCGCTCAAGTATATCTTGAAATACAGCGATAATTACACATGAATATGTCATGAAAAGATATTAGCCATAACGATAACCTGTTCTTGAGATGACGGGACTCTTCAGCTGAGACACTTCCACTTCAGACCTCACCAGCCCGTCTGTGGTTTAACATTCTAGAAACACAGCTCTATGTTCTTGTTAGCCTCCAGAGTTTTGATGTCAGACAAACGTCGTGTGGAGGTGTAAGACCCGCCTGGAGCAGAGACAGCTGAGCAGCCAACACGAGGTCCTTCAGCTTGGGTCTGTGTTTGAGGCTTTCAGGTTGGAGGCTGCTGCTCTGCACCGATTAAAACGCAGCTGTTTTCTACTTCAGTCGTGTGTGTGGTTCTTTCTGGAGCAGGCGGATTCATTTGAAGCGACTAAGAAAACCTGTCACATGAACTTACGGACCACATCAGCTGCTCTTTGGCTCCAGAAACGTGACGTGTAGTTTCCCACAGTGAACGGACTCAGTGGACACAGACACCATCACTGACCTCAGTGTGCCACGGGTGACAAGTAAACAACTATTAATTCAATAAAAATGAATTTTATTCACATAGAACAGTTATCATTTAACTATGTAATCATCCCATGGGTACGTCTGTCCAGCGTCTCCTGGTTGAGGACAGGGACATGTCCACGTCTGTCAGCCTCGGCTCATCTGACTCCAGCTGCAGCGTGACGGAGGAAATGGAGAAAAAACACAAAACACCAGTGGCCCACAGGTCCTGAGGGTGGAGGCTCTACGTCCTGAGGGTGGAGGCTCTGCAACCTGAAGGTGGAGGCTCTGCGCCCTGAGGGTGGAGGCTCTGCGACCTGAGGGTGGAGGCTCTACATCCTGAAGGTGGAGGCCCTGTGACCTGTGGGTGGAGGCTCTACATCCTGAGGGTGGAGGCCCTACAAACTGAGGGTGGAGGCCTGCCTCGTCTCCTCGTCATTCAGATGGACGTGGTTCAGTTTGTGGAAGAAAAGAATCCTGACAGCTGCACGTCTTCAACATCTGCCAGGGTGATCAGCTGGAGGAAGAGGAGGGTGAAGAAACGTAGAAGAAGAACGGCTCCCGGGGCTCTGGCAGTCGGAGCACATTGTTCTTCTGCGTGTTTGTTCTTCTTCATCTTTTGGTTGTCCCCATCTTCAAAGCGCTTGACCGCACACACACTCAAATGATACATCTTAGCTCTGACCCCAACAAGATGCTAACAAAATGCTAACAAAATGTCCACTAACGGCCAAAACAGCTGGCCCCTCCCCCTCTAGCAGCAGGGAAATGCCAAACCCACATGTAGGTCAACATACGGCTACAGACGTGCTCCTTCCCAGAGTACTAATGACACCATTAATGATTACCCATCTCACTCTGGTGTTTTCAGTCCACTTTAGTCCACACTGAAGACCAGGTCAAAGGTCGGAGCAGCTCAGCAGGGATGAGAGACCAGAGATGAAAAATTCACCATTTAATAAAGTTTCAGTTTCACCAACATAGAACCCGTTTCCTCCACAGTCCCCAGAGAGGTCCAGAGTCCGTCCAGCCACTCTGTCTGTCCACTGAGATTAGAATGTCCTCAGGTATGTCTGTCCTCAGGTCAGTCTGTCCTCAGTCAGAGTCCGCCCTCAGGTCAGTCTGCCCTCAGGTCAGTCTGTCCTCAGTCAGAGTCTGTCCTCAGCCAGAGTCTGTCCTCAGGTCAGTCTGTCCTCAGTCAGAGTCTGTCCTCAGCCAGAGTCTGTCCTCAGGTCAGTCTGTCCTCAGTCAGAGTCTGTCCTCAGCCAGAGTCTGTCCTCAGCCAGAGTCTGTCCTCAGGTCAGTCTGTCCTCAGTCAGAGTCTGTCCTGAGTCAGAGTCTGTCCTCAGTCAGAGTCCACCCTCAGGTCAGTCTGTCCTCAGGTCAGTCTGTCCTCAGTCAGAGTCCACCCTCAGGTCAGTCTGTCCTCAGGTCAGTCTGTCCTCAGTCAGAGTCCACCCTCAGGTCAGTCTGTCCTCAGGTGGACTCTGTCCTCTTCTTGCTGTCTCTGGTGCTGTAGCGGAACGTCTTGAGTGGGTTCTTGCCGTGAGATTTCTAGAAGGAAACCACATTCATCTGTTTTACTCTGCAGTGCCTCGGGGGATGTTACACCTCCAGTCTTCACCTGTTTATCTAAGAAACACTTCCAACCAGTACACTTAACCAAGAGTTCTTTATACTGAGGCAGTTCTCCTCCTCCTGCTCCTCCACCACCTTCTCCTCCTCCTCCTCACCTTGAAGCTGGTTGTGGTGACTCCTCCTCCTCTAGACGTGTCCATCCTCCTCCTCTTCCTCCTCCTCCCAGCCAGACTCACCACATCCTTCAGCGCCTCCGGGACTGAAGCAGGTCACAGGGAACCCAGGAGAGTTAAACCTCTGAGTGAGTGAGTGAGTGAGTGAGTGAGTGAGTGAGTGAGTGAGTGAGTGAGTGAGTGAGTGAGTGAGTGAGTGTGTGTGTGTGTGTGTGTGTGTGTGTGTGTGTGCGTCTCACCGAGGTAATCAGGCACGTTCTTCAGATGTGGTTTGATAACTGCTGGATGGAGATCTTTGTCATGTCTGAGCAGCTGCAGATCTCTGGGATTATCCTCGAAATACGTCTGAGTCAGACACACACACACACACACACACACACACACACACACACACACACACACACACACACACACACACACACACACACACACACACACACACACACACACACACACACTGATTTACACCATCTCAAAGAGATATTTCTTAGATCCTTGAGTCAGATGTAGAAACAGTTGAGTCTCAGAGTCTGAGGCGCAGATCGAACATCTCCTCCTCCTCCTCCTCCTCCTCCTCCTCACCTTCAGTTTCTCTGAGTTCAGCAGCTCCTGTTTGATCTCCTTCAGTCGAGCCTCCTTCACTGCCTGCTTGGTAACTGAGCGCATGGCGTCCTGAAAAACAAACAAATAAATAAACGGACAGAGGCCGAGTCTGTGTCCTGCCTGGACCTGGAGGTCCTGGAGGTCCTGGACCACCTCAGTGGACCTGGAGGTCCTGGACCACCTCAGTGGACCTGGAGGTCCTGGACCACCTCAGTGGACCTGGAGGTCCTGGAGCAGACACTCACCCTGCAGCGGTACCTGAAGCCCTCGATCTCCTCCATCTTAAAGGTGTACGGCTTCAGGACGCAGTCCGCCTCATCTACACACACATTCATTACATTCATTATAGTTTTATAACATAGTATACATTATATTCATTATAGTTTTATAACATATTTCACATTACATTCATTATAGTTTTATAACATATTTCACATTACATTCATTATAGTTTTATAACATATTATACATTACATTCATTATAGTTTTATAACATATTATACATTATATTCATTATAGTTTTATAACATAGTATACATTATATTCATTATAGTTTTATAACATAGTATACATTATATTCATTATAGTTTTATAACATATTTCACATTACATTCATTATAGTTTTATAACATATTATACATTACATTCATTATAGTTTTATAACATAGTATACATTACATTCATTATATATAGACATTCTAATCACGGTTCATTGTTGTGGTGTGCAGCTGTTTAAGACTTTGTATAAAAGAACTTCAAATAAAACTGTGATAAAACAGATTCATCTTCACCTCCTCTGAGCACCTCCTCCACCTCCTCCAGGAGGCTCAGCTCAGTGTGGGAGATGAAGGACAGCGCCGTGCCGGGGTTGTCTGCTCGAGCCGTCCTACCGGACACAACCACAGGTCAGAGGTCAGCTCAGAGGTCAGGGGTCAGAGGTCAGCTCAGAGGTCGGGGGTCAGACGCAGGTCAGGGATCAGAGGTCAGGGGTCAGAGGTCAGGGGTCAGAGGTCAGGGGTCAGAGGTGACTGACCTGCCCACGCGGTGGATGTAGGATTCCACCGTGGTGGGGAAGTCAAAGTTGATGACGTTGGAGACGTGCTGGAAGTCCACGCCTCTGGAGACCCCGTACTCCCTGTCTTTGGTCCTGGAGGACGGAGACACGGAGACAGAGACACCAGGAGATGCTGGGTTAGTGAGGCTCCTGGGTGAAGGGTCCTGAACGAACTTCTTCAAGGTCTACTTTCCAGGTCTCTCACTCGCACGAACACACACACACACACACACACACACACACACACACACACACACACACACACACACACACACACACACACACACACACAGTGTCCTGTCTAATGAGATGTGTTCAGGCTCCAGCAGGGAGTGACTCCTCACCTTGCTCCTCTCTCTGGCCTCCTGCTGCGGCCTCTGGCTGCGGGTGGCGTGCTGGTGGCGGCGGTGGGCGGGGCAGGGGGCGGGGCCAGGCTCTGCTCGTCTGTGGCGATGATGTGGTCGTAGAAGCCCTGGTTGAACTGGCTGATGATGTGACACCTGCAGACACCACCACAGCTCCCAGATCAGCTGCTGGTTGTGGAAACCAAACACTTCCCGTTTCCCTCAGACGTTCAGAGGAGCACGACCTCACACCTCCACCCCTCCTCCTCCTCCTCCTCCTCCTGGCTTCCCTGGTCAGACCCTGGGTCTGCAGGGTCCTTTAGTTCAGGACAGGAGACTCTTTGAGTCCAGATGTTTTTTCTCCCTCTAGGTTCTGAACCAGTCTTGGAGGATCATCTAAGGCTGAGGCAAACTGAAGGCCTTGGAATGAACCAGGACTTTAGGAGCTTTTTACATCTTTCACTGTTTCACATTCCATGTTTTGGGCCAGCTGAGGACCTGGACCAGGACCTAGACGTGGACCAGGACCTACCGTCCCCCCCGCCCCCCCCGTCCCAGTCTGACCTGGACTGGATGGGCAGCTCGGAGTTGAGGACGCAGGCCGGGATGCTGAACTGCTCCAGGAACAGCTTGAGGCGGTAGCTCCTCTCCAGGCTGGAGACAAACACCAGCGTCTTCCCCTGCAGCAGCTGCAGCCGCAGCAGAGAGAACAGCACCAGGAACTTGTCCTCCTCCTCACAGCGCAGGCTGAACTGCTGCAGCTGGGACGAGTCCGGCAGCTGGGAGCCCTGCAGCTTCAGGACCACCTGGACACAGAGGAACACCTCCAAACATCAGCTCCACATGGCTTCTCCAGTGGTTCTCCAGAAATACTACTGTGACTAATAAGAACATCATAAATCTATAAAGTTATGAACTGCAGACACTTTCCTGTCTAGTCATGTCAACAGTCAGGCTCTAGACATTCTAACCAACTACTTTCCAGGACTTTTCCAGGCCTTGGCAGCAAGTTTCAATGACTGAATACAAATGAAAACAAACAGTAATAAACAATGTTCCTCACAGCAGCTGGTCAGACATCATTGGAAAGGGTTAGTAACCAGTTAACTAGTTGTTAACCAGTGAGTGAGCGCTCATACCGGGTTGTGCAGCAGCAGCTCCTTCAGGCTCTGGACGTCCTCGGTGAAGGTGGCCGACATCAGGAACGACTGGTAGATGTTTGGCAGGAAGCTACAAACACACACACACACACACACACACACACACACACACACACACACACACACACACACACACACACACACACACACACACACACACACACACACACACACACACACACACACACACACACACACACACACACACACACACAGGTGAGCTCCTGGCCAGCCAGGGCCCGGCCCTCAGACCTGTCAGTCATCTCCTCTCACCACAGAAGACTCTTGAGATCGGCCTCGAAGCCGAAGGAGAAGAGCAGGTCGGCCTCGTCCACCACCAGCATCTCCAGCGAGGTGCTGAGCTCCAGGTTCTGGGCCCGCAGGTGGGCCAGGACCCGGGACGGGGTCCCCACCACCACGTCTGGCTTCTCCATCAGGATGGGCCTGCTCACAGCAGAGACACGGTCTGCACCAGCCTCACACTGATCTGGCAACCACACGTAGGCTGTGACTGTGTGTGTGTCTCTGTGACTGTGTGTGTAGTGCGTGTGTGTGTGAGACTGGCCTCTGGGTGGACAGCTCCGTCTTGCTGGACACGTCGGCCACTCTGACGTCCCTGGAGCAGAAGGAGCTCAGCTGTCTCATCATGGTCTGGACCTGCTGGCCCAGCTCCTTGGTGGGAACCAGCACCAGAGCTCTGACGTTCTGCTCCCGGATGGTCTGGAGGACACAGAGCAGAGTCAGGACAGGCTGGACTCCCTGCTCCTCCTCCTCCTCCTGCTCATCCTCCTCCTACCTGTTTGGAGGTCAGGATGCGCTGGATCACTGGTACTGCGTACGCTGCGGTCTTCCCTGATCCAGTCCGAGCTCGAGCCAGAAGATCCTTCCCCTCCAAAGCCAGAGGGATCGCTGCCTCCTGGATCAGAGTCGGCTTGGACCAACCCAGGTCTGCAACTGCCTGGAGGAGGAGCGGAGGAGGTCAGAGGGGGAGAGGAGACACAGAGGAGCTGATGTCAGTCCTGATGTTCTACAGGAACACGTGGAGCTCAGCTGGAGTCTGATCCAGAGGTGGAGAATGGTCCAGGTCTGCTCCACAGAGACCAAGATCCGGTCTGTGAGCTAACCTAGCTAACCTAGCTAACCTAGCTAACCTAGCCTCCTCTGTTATGTCTCAGAGACAGATGAAGTCAGAGGATTCTGACTTAGTGAGTCCTAAACATTTAAATATGTCTCTACAAATGTGTAAAACAACTAATGGATCCTTAAACTAGCTGTTGACTAGTCTGCTGATGAATTAACTAGTGCAGTGGGACATGAATCATTTTATTTTACAGCTTTGTTACAGTAGTAGTTAGCGGTAATGCTAAGCAGCAGTAGTTAAGCTAACTACTCGGACACGGGGCAGACTGCCACCGCAGGCTGGTCGTTGTGAACCAGCCTTACCGCTCAGGTGAACCACTGACTCAGTGGCGTCTGGACTAGTCAGCAGGACTAACTACCAGGTCATGAAGCAGCTGTCAGTGGCTGTGATTCCTGTGTTCATCAAAGTGAGGATGAACCTTCTGGAACAAGCAGTCCTAGCAGCAGCTCCTCACGTCTTCACCCCGGAGGAGCTCGACTGTGACAACAGTTCAGCAGCCTGCTCAGGTGTCGGGGCAACACAACTCTGAAGTAAACAAACATGTTTGCGTGTTCATGTTTGCGTCTGTGGGCGCTAGGCTAACAGGCTAGCTGGCTGTTTGCTAACTCCTCTCTTCTTCTCTGGGGCTCTATCTCGTCGTGTTTCTGCTCCAGAACTTTCTCTCTGTGATCATCGAAGTTTCTAGAAGGTTGATTCGGGTCGTTACCTTCAGAATGCGGTCGTCTAGTCCCATCTCATGGAACTGTAGCCTGTCTGCGGCCATCGCGGCTCCGCTGCTAACACGTGCGGACGGAACAAGGAAGTGATGTCATGTGTATGCAGCTGTATGCGGCTGGTTCCGGTTGCTCGTCTTTCAAAATAAAATAGGTTTCTTTCCTGCGGGAGTAAAGAATTTGAGGAAGAAAAGAAGAGGAGAAGAGGAGGAGGAGAAGAGGAGGTCCTCAGCGACCTGACTCTCCCCAGGGCTCCATGGCTCCAGGACACCTCCTCTTTGCCATACACAACACTGCTGTATCAGTCATACCGATCCAGTTCCTTTTCCGAGAGAATATTTGCGTCATTTCTGCGGGAGCTCCCCCAATTTCATTGTACCTTGTAACCCATAGTGCAGTAACAGTAGAGACTCTCAGGCTATCCTGAATCAATATTCTACTCTATTCTCTTTTATTTACATTTACTCATTTGGAAGACGCTTTTATCCAAAGGGACTTACAGTTGAGGTACAGTTGAGGATTCTACTCTATTCTATTCTATTCTATTCTAGGGAGAGCGAGATAATCATATGATTTCTACACGAATTATGCTCTTATCTATTAATTTCAGGCTAAACAGTCATCAAGGTGAAAATATTCACCTCTGACTTAATGTGAAGTAGAAGTGTGAAGTAGAAGTTTTGAAAGAACCTCGAATGTATTTGAACAGTTTCACACTTTGGCCATTAGGGGGCGACATACGTCATCAAACAGTGCTCCGACGTCACATGAAACATAATTAATCAATTAAATATAAAATAAGCAGAGAAGAGAGGAGCAGCTGCGCTCCGAGCTGTGATCCCGGGAGCATGTGTGAGGAGGCTCAAAGGA
>CM055201.1:23690780-23703280 GCA_029224185.1 Karalla daura | reverse complement strand
CTCTCACAACAGCTGGATCTACCACAGCTGGATCTACCACAGCTGGATCTAGCACAGCTGGATCTACCACAGCTGGATCTACCACAGCTGGTGGCTCCGACACCAGGAGTACTGGGGCCGTCCAGCAGGGGGCGGTAGCTCAGAAACCTGGAGCGACATTTATGTACTTGTTCTGCCATTATTTTATATTTCTCTGGCTTTTTAAAACCTTCTGGTTTGTTGACAGAACGTTTACGGCCTTTGAACTCTTGTTCTTCTTCATCGTGTTTTTATATATTTTTTGTATTTTTAGGGCTTTTTTTAGCGGGACAGCTGCAGCGTGACAGAGTGAGGGAAGAGGAGGAATGATGCAGCACCCCCCCCACCCCCGCATTCATTCATTCATTCATGCTTATACATGGTGATAGTGGCCCTAGTTCGGGATCTGATCCAGCCTTTAGTCCAGGTTGTTCCTGGATGAAAACCTGAGAAGGCTTCAGGTCACATTCACACGCGCGTCTGATCTGGATCAAAGCTGGAGATGCTGCTCAGGCTGGAGCTGTGAAAGCAGCTTCAGATCCTCCAGACAAGATCGAAATTCATACAGAGATAAAGGTCACCAGAAACCTGGAGGTAACAGAAGACGTAAAGACTCAGTGGGATGAATCTGGTCCAAATGGAGCTTCAGACTCAACGTGTTCTTTGGAGAACCTTCAGTCTGGTTGCTTCTTCTCCACCTGACTGTTAGCTGTAGAGCCGTGATGGTTGAACCTGCCAAGCATTTAGAGAAGAAGAAGAAAAGACGAAACCACTGCCAGCGTCGCTGCAAAAACTGCCAAGCAGAGTTTAGTGTTCTGGTGGAAACCAGTAGAAGACCCAGTGCTGACCTTCAAACCAGTGCTCCCAGTTCTGTGTTAATGATTACCTCAAGTATCACGCAGGTCGTTGTGGATCGTGCTCGTGCTGCTCCGTTATCGTCTACAGCCTGACACCTGTCAGTCTATCAGGTCACAGACCAGTAGCAGACCAGTAACAGACCAGTAATAGACCAGTAGCAGACCAGTAGCAGACAGCCCTGCAGGTGCAGCTGACAGACCTTGATCTTCTGATCTCTGTGTTTCTATGTGTTTCTATGTGTTTTGGGTCTGTGGTTTTGCTGTGACGTGATTGGTCGTCTCACTCGGTGTCTTTGTTTCCTTGCAGACGTTTCTACAGACGGACTGAATTCTTTTGGATTTATTTTTGTTTCACTCTTTGAGGTTTGTTGAAAATAGGAGATGTTGATGCCTTAATATTAATCTGTTTCTAGACTTTTGTTGCTGTTTTTATTGTGAACAACTCTGAGCATTGATTGTTTTGATAACTTCTGTATTTGACCAGAAATAATAATAAAAAAGCTTCTCTCAGTGTTGACTGTGCAGCAGAAGCTGGTTCCACCACTGTTTCTCTGAACCCTCTCCAGCTGCTGCTGCAGCTGTCTGCTCCTGCTCCATCCCATAATAACCCTGGTACCATGTGGTCCTGCTCCATCCCATAATAACCCTGGTACCATGTGGTCCTGCTCCATCCCATAATACCCCTGGTACCATGTGGTCCTGCTCCATCCCATAATAACCCTGGTACCATGTGGTCCTGCTCCATCCCATAATACCCCTGGTACCATGTGCTCCTGCTCCATCCCATAATAACCCTGGTACCATGTGGTCCTGGTCCATCCCATAATAACCCTGGTACCATGTGGTCCTGGTCCGTCATGTGGTACCATGAGCTGGTCCAGGTGTTCAACGTTAAAGTTTCTGGAGGAGATGGAGACTCAGCTGCTGCCAGAACCAGAACTAGAGGAGCTAAACCATGCATGTATCATAAGAACTAGATAGGGCGCCGCCCCTCTGGCGGCCAGCCGATGTCCCCCAGTGGCCAACCCTGGTACTGCAACATAAATCCCATTGGGCCAGAAAGCATTTTCCCCATAGACAGCAGTAGTAATAGAGACGGCTGTGAAACTGTTGACAGGACGTCCTCAGCTGCAGACATAGATCATCACTGATCTTTGTAGTGCATTTTTTAAATTCATGGACTTTTCATTTATCCAAAAAATTATTAATGACAGAAAAGTCACTAAAAAGTCACAGCACAGTGTGACGTCACAGCAGTTCACATGCACTCTCACAGCGCATGCGTGTCGTCTCACTGCGCTTTCTCCCGTGTTTTTCCTGAACGCGGATTGGTTCATGGTCCTGTGTTGCTGATGGGAGTGACTCTACTAGCTCTAGCTCTATTCTGTCCTTGATGCGGAAGCAAGTCGTATGCGCCAGCGAGCAGGGTTACATAGGAATGAATGGGCCGCCATGTTTGGTCCGGTATCCAGTTCTTATTATACATCCATGGTCGGTACCCGATCTGTCCGGAAGTACCCGACCGGTGCTCTGTGTATACTGCACATGCGCACAATGACGTTTGATCACGTTCCAGGAAAAAGGACATGACGTGTGAGGAAGAAGGACGGTTTGCTTGGCCGACTCGTACCTGTTGAGTTAGGCAGTTTCTAGCTTTTTTAATTATTCATTTACTGTAAAATTGTCTCTCGCCCGTCTCAGCTTCTTCACAGACACCACAGTAGATCTTTCTCCTCTGGAAATATATTCCCGCAGTTCTTTATTAAATTCAAAAGTAATTCTATAATGAATAAAACACTAAAACTACAAAGAAATGTTATAAAGTTTCGTCAGTAAGATGGCTCCCTGGCTGAAAGGCTCTGCTCTGAGTCTCTATGGCGCCACCCTGAGGTAACAGAACTGGGCATCGTCCTGAACTCTCGGACTAGAACACACAGACTGCGCATGTGCGGACACAGAGCACCGATCGCGTACTTCCGGACAGATCGGGTACCGACATGATGCCCTGTCCAGGTCTTGTTATCCACCCATGAGCTAAACGAGGAAACATTTATGTCAAACACCAGGAAGTTCAGATCAAGCCGCTGCCGCCTGTACTGACCCCTGGTGGTGGAGGAGGGAACTGAGCTGGTTCCATGTTGACTAGAGACCAGCAGAGATGTTCCTGCTGGAACAGTCACAGACACACACAGAGCGTCCAGGAGCTTTATTCACCTCATTAACCACGGGGGTTAATTAACAAAAACCACAAGGTAGAAAACTCGAGTGCTGCGTTCATGTGATTCGGTCTGCAACTTGGGATGAGTTTGGTAGAAGAGTTTCAGCAGTAACTAATGTAATGGGTAACATGGTAACATGGTTTACCAGGAGTCTAAACTGTTACAGCGATCTGAGATGACAGCATGAACCTTTTCTCTGGTTTTCTCTTCTTTGTTTGAGCATTCTTGGATTTTTTTTATTAAAACACATAATTATGAACTTCATCATTTTTCACGGCTCACACGGCTCGACAAATTAATTGCACACATTAATTACACATCAGGACTTCACATGAACGCAGCCTGAGCAGGAGGAGGAGCAGGAGGAGGAGCAGGAGTAGGGTGTGCGGTTCTACTGGTCTCCTGCAGGGGGAGCTGCAGCAGCTCCTGCTCCTCTACTTGAGCTCTCCACAGTCGGAGATGAGCACCTTGGCCTTGGGCGTGCCGCTCTTGGTGCCGAGCTTCTCGATGCTCTTCACCACGTCCAGGCCGTCCACCACCTTCCCAAACACCACGTGCTTCCCGTTGAGCCTGAGGAGCAGAGGAGCAGAGGAGCAGAGGAGCAGAGGAGCAGAGGAGCAGAGGAGCAGGGCGAGAAGCAGACTGAGGACGGTGCCACACTCGGAAACAAGAAGAAAGCAAAGCTACAACATGTGAACATCTCAGCACTGATCCAGCACATAGAGAGCATGTCTGACTATGACTTGACTGAGTTGAATAGTGCTTCTACTTCTACCAGAGTACTTTCAGGGATCAGAGTACTTCAGTAACTGTTGAGATCTCTGAACGTCTCTGATCCTGGAGCAGAAGATTCTACTCTCGTCTACTCCATTCTCCTCCCCCTCCCCTTCTCCTCCCCCTCCCCCTCTCCACCCCCCCCCCCAACCCCCCCCCCCCACCCCCACCAGTCAGTGTTGGCCGTGCAGATGAAGAACTGGGAGCCGTTGGTGTTGGGTCCAGCGTTGGCCATGGACAGCGTTCCCATGCCCTGGTGCTTCAGCTGGAAGTTCTCGTCGGGGAACTTCTCCCCGTAGATGGACTTCCCTCCGGTCCCGTTGTGGTTAGTGAAGTCTCCTCCCTGGGAGGGAGCAGGAGAGAGGAGCAGACGGTGAAGAGGGTATGTGACCGAGTATCTATGAACACATGAACATATGAACACATGAACACATGGACACGTAAGACGTAACGTGTTTGTACATCACTGAACAATAGACAGAGATTATTTATAAAGCAGTACATTCTATTGTGAAGCAGAATATGACAAACAACACATTTTAGCTCAAGACGATTATTCAGAACGTTCTACAAACAGGAGGTTTAATGGTAGACGAGACTGACGAGTTATGGCACAGACAGTTTGGTTTTGGTGGACTGAAGAAGGTCCAGATTAACTCTAGACTGCAGGAACCACGACTAGTCAATACAAACACTGAGATGACCAACTAACCTACTGGGAATAACCTGTTGGAACTAAACTGCTGGGACTAGCCTGGTAGGACTAACCAGGTGGGACTAACCAGGTGGGACCAAACTGCTGGGACTAACCAGGTGGGACTAACCAGGTGTGACCAAACTGCTGGGACTAACCTGGTAGGACTAACCAGGTGTGACCAAACTGCTGGGACTAACCAGGTGGGACTAGTCTGCTGGGACTAGCCTGGTAGGACTAACCTGTCCTCCTTCCTACCTGACACATGAACTTGGGGATGACGCGGTGGAAGGAGGAGCCTCTGTAGCCGAAGCCTTTCTCTCCGGTGCACAGAGCCCGGAAGTTCTCTGAGGAGGAGACGCTTGGTTAGATGTTCAACCTTCAACCACCCGCTGCTAGTTCATCTGCCTGAGTTAGTCTCTGCTGATAACATCTCACTTTGTGTCATTTGGAGGTTTCCTACATCCTCATGGTTGTTTTATGTCAGAAGGTCAACATTATGAATCACATTCATCTCTCCACCTGCTTCACTCACTAAGTGGGTTTGATCTTATTGTGTAAAATAAGAAACGGCAGGATGGCTGATGGAGCTTCTGGGAGGAGCCTGAGCTTCTGCTCCACTCATTCAACTCCTCATCTCCCTCCTCCTCCTCCTCTCATCCTCATCTCATGCTCTCCCCCTCCTCTCCTCCTCTCCTCCTCCGTCCAGCCTCTGTTCTTGGTCGGTCCAGGGTGGCAGCTCTGACCCAGATCAGCTGTCCTGGAGGAGACGGAGCAGAGACGTCTGGACACCTGGACGTACCTGCAGTCTTTGGAACCACGTCAGCCCGGAGCTGCAACACACACACACACACACACACACACACACACACACACACACACACACCCACACACACACACACACACACACACACACACACACACACATCTTCCTCAGTCTTTATCATCATTTCTATCACTGACCTGCTCACCTGTGTGTGGTGTGTGTGTGTGTGTAGCAGTGAGAAAACTACTCCTCGTTTCTAAACGAGGACCAACTGCTGCACTGAACTCCTCCTGCTCCTCCATCCTATTTCTCCTCCTCTCTCCTCCTCCTTTCTTCTCCTCCTCCTTCCTCCTCCTCCTGCTCTCTTCTCCTCCGCCTCTCCTTGCTCAGCTGTATTTTCCTATAGTCCCTGAACGCAGCGCGGCCTGAACAGGTGTGTCTCACCTCCATGGTGATCCGTCCCAGACTGGATCCGTCCGCGCTGATGTCGAAGAACACTCTGGGATTCCCCATGTCCCTCCGCTGCAGATGACACACACACACACACACAACCTGACCAGGCTCGGCTCTGGCTCGGCTCTGGCTCGGCTCTGGCTCAGTTCTGGTATCGTTCAGGGTCTGACGACGTCTGCACGCGGACGCGTCCTGCGCAGTTGATGTAAGGACCACAGACAGCCAATCAGAGGAGAGCTGCTCTAGAGAGGACCAATGAGAGCGAGGGGGCGGGGCCTCTGTGAAGGGAGGGGGGTTTGTATGTTGACCTAGATAGGTAGATTAGATAGATAGATAGATAGATAGATAGATAGATAGATAGATAGATAGATAGATAGATAGATAGATAGATAGATAGATAGATAGATAGATAGATAGATAGATAGATAGATAGATAGATAGATAGATAGAAAGATAGATAGATAGATAGATAGATATTTTCCTGCTCCTGGTCTAACATTCAGAGGGTTCCTCTCCTCATCCTCCTCCTCCTACTCCAGGAGCATCTTGAACCTCCTCAGTGTGGAGGAGCAGAAGCTCCACTTTGAGTCTCTCCTTCAGTCTCTGGGGCTGACCTACCAACCCAATGAAATGGTAAACAAAGAAATAAATCAATGCAGTCATACGACCAACATGAAAAGTGATGTTTATTTATGTTGTGACTTATATTCACTTCCTAAATAACTCTTGTTGTGTTATTGTCTGGCCAGTGGACCTGGATGTGAGCTGGATGTGAGCTGGATGTGGATGTGAGCTGGATGTGAGCTGGATGCGAGCTGGATGTGAGCTGGATGTGAGCTGGATGTGGATGTGAGCTGGATGTGGATGTGAGCTGGATGTGAGCTGGATGTGAGCCGGATGTGAGCTGGATGTGGATGTGAGCTGGATGTGGATGTGAGCTGGATGTGAGCTGGATGTGAGCTGGATGTGAGCTGGATGTGGATGTGAGCTGGATGTGGATGTGAGCTGGATGTGAGCTGGATGTGGATGTGAGCTGGATGTGAGCTGGATGTGAGCTGGATGTGAGCTGGATGTGAGCTGGATGTGAGCTGGATGTGAGCTGGATGTGGATGTGAGCTGGATGTGAGCCGGATGTGAGCTTGTGGCTGCTCCCCTCTGGAGTGGAAACGTGTGGGTGGTGGAACACTGGGAGCAAAACGTTGAGCAAGCAGAACAAACATGATGCAGAAGAGGACGGAGTCCCCAGCTGAGCGGCGAGCCAGCAGAGCGGCCTGTCCTGGGGGACGTCCTGAGCGGGGACAGAGGACGCGGAGTCTCCAGGCTGCTCGTCAATAAACTGATCTTTAATCTTCAGTTAAGGGACAAAGTAACTGCAGGTACAATGACGATTATGGTTAAAGAATAAATAGAAAATAATGGCAATTACAATGTGTTACAAAATATGTGGAATAGTTTACATATTAAAAAAACGTTTTTCTATCAAATTTGCAGTGAAAGTCCATCGCTGCGGCGCTCTTCCTCCTCGTCTGCTCGTTAAAACCACAAAATCTGAAAATCGCTCGTAGAAAAAAAACACCTTTAAAAAGTGATCTTTAAGAATCATTTCTGCATCTTCATCTGTGATTTTGATTCCTAACATTCAGTATGTTGTTTACAGTGCCGACACCGACCCACCATCCCACTAACGACATTGACATGAGCATGAAGAACAGCTGGATTGGAACACACACGTCCTGGAATGAAAACAGCTGGCTACACGGGACAGGACGTGCTGGGCTGGACACGTCCAGCCACACGCACAGAACACGCTAGAAGCTCCCACACTGCTGCTGCCAGGACGCCCAGAGCTCAGTGAGGCCAGGAGCCCAGCAGCTGGACAAATCTACACTGTACACCTCCTCCTGCTCCTCCTCCTCCTCCTCCTGGACTGACCATGTCCACAGAACAGACTCAGTGGTCTAGTTTAGTTTCTCCAGTCAGCTGAACCTGTGTTCTGATCTCATCTTAAACTGTCTTTAGTTGCTGGTTTGAAACTTGCTGCTGCTTTTGTGTTCCAGGTTTTACACGGAGCCCAGACTGATGTGAACAACCTGAGCCCTGAACCTTTCATTAAGGAGACCAGGATGAAAACCTGAAGCCACGTTATAGTAGCTCCTCCTCTCCTCCTCCTCTCCTCCTGGTCTCCTCCATGGTCTGGACCATGGGACAGTAGAAGGAGCCACTAGTGTTCTTCTGCTTTGTAGCAACACAACAGCTGCTTCTCACAATCTTCCAGAGGTTTACAGCTGGTTCAGACCAGTACGTATCCTCCTCCTCCACTGGTTCAGACCAGTACGTATCCTCCTCCTCCACTGGTTCAGACCAGTACGTATCCTCCTCCTCCACTGGTTCAGACCAGTACGTATCCTCCTCCTCCACTGGTTCAGACCAGTACATGTCCTCCTCCTCCACTGGTTCAGACCAGTACGTATCCTCCTCCTCCACTGGTTCAGACCAGTACGTATCCTCCTCCTCCACTGGTTCACCTGCTTCTTCCACAGATCTCCATTCCCATGTTAGCAGCATCCAGAGCTTCATCCTGGTCTCCTCCCTCAACATCTGCAGCACAGCCCCAGGTTCAGCTCAGCCCACAACATAGACTCCTCCTCCTCCTCCTCCTCCTCCTCCTCGTTTGTCTCCATCTTCTTCAGACAGCTCTGCCTACTGAGTCTCATCAGGCTGGTTAACATCAGATTATTGCTGCTCATGGAAACATGGCTGAGAGTGTTCTGATCCACTGAACACACACACACACACACACACACACACACACACACACTCAGAGGGAGGCTGAGGCTGAGGCTGAGGCAGAGGCTGAGGCTGAGGCAGAGGAGGGGTGATGACGCTGAAGGTGTCAGTTGTTCTCAAACAGGGAGAGCAGGTCGTCGCTGCTGCTGGTGGGCAGGTCGGGGGGGCCGAGGTACGACAGCAGCTCGTCTGGGTTGGTCAGCTCTGGGAGGAGCTGGGGGGGGCAGAGAGACAACCAGGTGATTGACAGGTTCACAGCTTCACTCACCACATCATCTGTCCATCCATCCATCCATCCATCCATCCATCCATCCATCCATCCATCCATCCATCCATCCATCCATCCATCCATCCATCTATCCATCCATCCATCCATCCATCCATCCATCCATCTCTGCTCTCAGGAGGTCAGGGTTCTATTTCCTGTCTCCTCCCCCTCAGGGTCACTTCCTGTATCTGGGTCACATGACCCACACTTTAAACAGACCGTTGAGGCTGAGGGAGGCGGTTACCACGGCAACAGGTTTTTTAGTTCTGACAGTGCTCAGGTTGTCACTCACATCCAGTGCGTGTTCAGCCGTGTCCCCTAGAGGGGCCCCGGGGCCCCCGGGCCCCCCCAAACTGAAGGAGCCATCACCCTGCAGCCGAGGATTCTGGGAGCTGGAGTTCCTCTGAGGGAGGGGGGAGCCAGCCTCCCCCACCCCCCCCACCCCAGGAGCTGGGTGCTGCAGGACACTGTGAGGGTGCTCCAGACGGCCAGGGAGAGACGACTGAGAGGGAGAGAGAGAGAGAGACACACACACACACACACACACACACACACACACACACACACACACACAGCCCAGGGTCAGTGCTAATGCGTAAACACAGTTTAAATACTATTTGATAAAAATGTCAAACAATATCTGGATCGATCACACATACACACACACATACATACACACACTCACACGCACACACACACTTGCTGATGTGCCTTGTGTTGTTTCTTCCATTGTTTTCTATCGTGTACTGTTCTATTCCATTCCTCTTAGACAGTCAGTCTCGATCGGTGTCTTCACAGCCACATCTGAACGACTAATGTTACTGTTCATAAAGTAGTTACTACATAATGTCAGTAAAATGATGATATTAATCCTGTTAGAGGGTGATTCAGGCGTGTGGGCGTGTGCACACAGATCACTTCCTGTTTCTGCAGGCGACAGGAAACAGCTGGCAGTGACAGGTCCTCAGGCTCCGCCCCCTCTGTCAGCTGCAGCCTGAGTGGACGACTCTCCAGTCGACTGGGAGCAGCAGGGACCGACAGAGGAGCACTCACACACACACACACACACACACACACACACACACACACACACACACACACACACACACACACACACACACACACACACACACACACACACACACACACACACACACACACACAGCACCGTCCCCTCACATCTTCAAGGTCTTGGTTTGGTTCCTGCTCAGACTGATAGTTCAGCAACTCTGATCTGTTGGGCTCGGTTTGTCTGACCTGTTTATATGTGAGTGTGTGTGTGTGTGTGTGTGTGTGTGTGTGTGTGTGTGTGTGTGCGTGCAATGATGAATCAGGTGAAATCTCATGTCCCATCCTGCTGCAGCTGCAGCCTACTGCAGCTGCAGCAGGATGCAGCAGCAGCAGGATGCAGCAGCAGCTGGATGCAGCTGCAGCAGGATGCAGCAGCAGGATGCAGCTGGATGCAGCAGCTGGATGCAGCAGCAGCTGGATGCAGCAGCAGCTGGATGCAGCTGCAGCTGGATGCAGCAGCAGGATGCAGCTGGATGCAGCAGCTGGATGCAGCAGCAGCTGGATGCAGCAGCAGCTGGATGCAGCTGCAGCTGGATGCAGCAGCAGCAGGATGCAGCAGCAGCTGGATGCAGCAGCTGGATGCAGCAGCAGGATGCAGCTGGATGCAGCAGCAGCTGGATGCAGCAGCAGCTGGATGCAGCAGCTGGATGCAGCAGCAGGATGCAGCTGGATGCAGCAGCAGCTGGATGCAGCAGCAGCTGGATGCAGCAGCTGGATGCAGCAGCAGGATGCAGCTGGATGCAGCTGGATGCAGCAGCAGCAGGATGCAGCAGGATGCAGCTGGATGCAGCTGCAGCTTTGTGGCCTCCTCCTCTTTTGAAGGGAACTCGAGTGTGAACTAACGTCCTGACAGAGAAAAGCTGGACCTGAGGCCAGAGGAGGAGCTGCTCACTCACACCAGTTACATGATAAGAGCAGGTCTTTGTGTGTGTGTGTGTGTGTGCGTGTGTGTGTGTGTGTGTGTGAGGCCTGACCTGCTCCTGGTAGTGCAGTGGAGGTGGGGGGGCTCCAGGGGGGCCATACTCCCCCAGCGTCGGGGTCCCAGGGGTGTTGGGGAAGTCTGTGAAGCTGCTCTGTCCAGAGAATCCCTGACTCCCTGCAGCCAAGACACAAGCAGCGTTACTACAGGACACACACACACACACACACACACACACACACACACACACACACACACACACACACACAGGTTGGTCACACATCAGATTGTGTGCCCTGTTGTGTAAGAGACATCGGTGTGGGGGGTGGGAGGAGATGGTGCACTAGATGTTCTGGGTCACATCCCATTTAAGACCATCAGCCCAGTGAGCTGGAAACTGATGGTGGACAGTATAGAACACACACACACACACACACACACACACACACACACCTATATATACATACATACACACACACTATTCTACTTACATGCACAAAGCATCTCAGACTCTTGGAAAGGAAGGAGACAGACGTGCATGCAGTGGCCAGTATGAAGGAGTACACCCCCTTTGAAAAGTAACATTTTAAACAATACGTCCAGGAAAACAAAAAGTATTTAAGTTTCATGGAACAACTGAGTAGCATACAACACAAATGTTTGCTTGATTTGCTTGATTCAAATGAGGGGGTAGCAAACATGAGTACACCCCCACAAACGTCCTCCAGTGTCTGGCTCTGAGTCTCCTGGCCGTGGCCTGGACCAGCTGGCAACATTCTGCAACGCTGGTCTTTTCCATTCTCCAACAAAGAGCTCTGCTGGAGCCTGCTAGATGGTGGGCTGGGCTAGGATCAGGTCCCATGCTTGGCCGCTGAGTCACTCTCAGCCTGATCCTGGACCAGCAGTGGCCTTCACTGTCCAGGATCAGTCATGTTGGAGGAGGTCCCCACGACCACGTGCATGGAGCAATACATCTCTGAACTGATGATGATCATGAGTGATCTGCCTCCTGCAGCTCCAGAGGAGCAGCCTGCCACCTCCGTGCTCCCCTGCAGCCTCCATGCTGCTTTCTCTTCAGGAGAGGCCGCTTTGTCTTGTTGCTGACCCGAGCAGGAGCACCTCTCCACCGCGGTCAGGTGATGGGTCCCAGAGACGCCCAAGTTTATCATTAACCAAAGCTTTGTGTTGTACGCAACACAGATGTCCTATCAACTCTATTACTACTACTGACTCACTCTTCAAATATTTTTGGGTTTGTTTTCATTGACGTATTGTTTAAAATGCTTCTTTTCAAAGGGAGTGTACTCATTACCACTGGCCACTGTAGACACATCCATCCACCCCTCCATGGACACAGGCATCTGCATCTACATACATGACTGACCTCTATCTTGAGTCAGTGTGTTGGTGTGTGTGCATGAGCATGAAGGAAGAGGCCAGGACCAGGACCAGGACCTGGACCTGGACCTGGACCTGGACCAGGACCAGGACCAGGACCAGGACCAGGACCAGGACCAGGACCAGGACCAGGACCAGGACCAGGACCTGGACCTGGACCTGGACCTGGACCTGGACCACGACCTGGACCATGACCTAGACCAGGACCTGGACCTGGACCTGGACCTGGACCATGACTCTGAGCAGTGACTCAGCCATTCTCCTCACCTGGTCTGC
>CM055201.1:23680780-23683280 GCA_029224185.1 Karalla daura | reverse complement strand
TACATCACCGGCTGGCCGTAACCTTTGGACACGGCGTCTCCGTACGACTGCTGGCCCAGGAACTGGGAGCTCATCCCAGGACCCATCCCAGGACCGCCCCC
The DNA here is from genome assembly GCA_029224185.1 of Karalla daura. Lineage (NCBI taxonomy): Eukaryota > Metazoa > Chordata > Actinopteri > Chaetodontiformes > Leiognathidae > Karalla > Karalla daura. The sequence goes on along the minus strand of CM055201.1, from coordinate 23,683,179 downwards.
CGGCATCATGTGACCCCCAGAGCTCTCACCTGGACCCATGGGTGCTCCAAACACCTGGGGGGGGGGGGGGGGGGGGGGGGTAGGGAGAGAGAGGGAGGGAGGGGGGCAGGGAGAGAGACAGGCAGAAAGCCATTTGTCGGATGAAGCCAGGTATTCTCTTAGTAACTAAACTGGTCAGTTTTATTACAACAACCTGAATGTTTGGTTTTGTTTAGTTTAGTTTTGCTTGTGTAGTGTGTTGTTTTATCACAACAACCTGAATGTTTCGTTTTGTTTAGTTTAGTTTTGCTTGTGTAGTGTGGCGGGAGCATCATGGTGAACTGGCCCTTTAAATAAAGCTGAAGCGGGAGGCGGACGGTCGGACTTGGACAGAGGTTGAATCGAGGCTGCAGCTCCTCAGGGATGGACCTCCTGTGTGTGTGTGTGTGTGTGTGTGTTACCTGGCTGCTTGTGTGAGTGTATGTGTGTATGTGTGTATGTGTGTGTGTGTTACCTGGCTGCCTGTGTGTGTACGTGCGTATGTGTGTGTTTGTGTGTGTATGTGTTACCTGGCTGCCTCTGTGTGTGTGTGTCTATGTATGTGTATGTGTATGTGTGTGTGTGTGTGTGTGTGTGTGTGTGTGTGTGTGTTACCTGGCTGTGTGTGGGATTGGTCACGCCCCACACTGTGGTTACTACGGAGAGAGATCCTGCGTGCTGATTGGTTCCTGGTTGCCAGGAGACTGGGTCATTGAGGAAGGGGCCGTCACTGCTGCAGAGAGAGAGCATCCATCACTCAATGACCTGCCCCTCCAGAATAAGAGCCTGTTATCAATGACCTGCCCCTCCAGAATAAGAGCCTGTTATCAATGACCTGCCCCTCCAGAATAAGAGCCTGTTATCAATGACCTGCCCCTCCAGAATAAGAGCCTGTTATCAATGACCTGCCCCTCCAGAATAGGAGCCCCAATCAACGACTTGCCCCTCCAGAATAAGAGCCTGTTATCAATGACCTGCCCCTCCAGAATAAGAGCCTGTTATCAATGACCTGCCCCTCCAGAATAAGAGTCTGTTATCAATGACCTGCCCCTCCAGAATAAAAGTCTGTTATCAATGACCTGCCCCTCCAGAATAAAAGTCCGCAATCACTGACCTGCCCCTCCAGAATAAGAGCCCACTATCACTGATCTGCCCTTCCAGAATAAGAGCATGATATCAATGACCTGCTCCTCCAGAATAAGAGCCCGCTATCACTGGCCTGCCCCTCCAGAATAAGAGCATGATATCAATGATCTGCTCCTCCAGAATAAGAGCATGCCGAGCACCAGCCCAGAGACACAGCATCAAAGCAATAACTAACCAGTTGAAACCACTGAACCACTGTGGTTCACTCTGTGGAGGGAGGACAGAATGAGCTGTTTGAGGACTTCTTCTCAGAGTTTGTGATTGTCAACATTTTACCAAATTTTATAGGCGATGCAGCTGAGGTTTCCCTCCAATAAACCACTGTCTGAGCAGCAGCTGACTGTCACACCACATGAGCTAGTATTTACTAATGAACCAGACACTGAAGCTGCTGTTTAGAACAACCCTGCCGGGATTTAAAGGAGACACAGAACGAAAAATCATTTATACATCGGACAAGATGATTATTATCAGTCTGTTCCCTCCAGATGTTCTGCAGCTCCTGAAAGGTCATCGCTTCTTCAGATGGAAATCTCAGAGTCTAAAAGCAGGTAAAATTTGAGTCTCCTCCTCTGTCCATCTGGTCTGAAGGGAACTGGTCATGTGACCCCTACGTCAGGTCACGTGACCTGGAGATGTGAACAAAGTGTTTCCATCACACTTTGAGATCAGCTTCTAGATGGACACGTCTGGAGGAGCAGCTCAGGAGAGGAGCTGTGTTCAGAGACATCTGAGAGGTTCTCATGGAGCTGCTACCTCCAGGCTGGTCCAGATGTTCAGGTTTTAATATTTCTGGAGGAGATGATGGAAACTGAACGAAAAACCAATTGGCTCAGAGACTAGTTGCTACTTGAGCTAAAGCCTGAGAACTTTGACTTCACTCCTGAAAAACAGATTTAAACTCTCAGGTTCATCTTCTCAAACACAAACACAAACACACACACACACACAGCGACCACAACAAAACCACCAGTCGCACAGTTCACCTGAGGACACTGAGCTCTGTGTGTGTGTGTGTGTGTGTGTGTGTGTGTACCTTTGTGGATTGGGAGGCAGGGAGGGTTTCATGGAGTTGAGGGGGTTCATCGGATGAACGGGGGGATCATTCGAGAGCCCCCGCGGTCCTCAAGAGGCGGCCCTGAGAGGGACAAAGACACACACACACACACACACACACACACACACACACACACACACACACACACACACACACACACACACGTGTGAGCACGACA
>CM055201.1:23643280-23675780 GCA_029224185.1 Karalla daura | reverse complement strand
CTCTCTCTTTCTCTCTCTCTCTCTCTCTCTCCTTATTTCTCTCTCTCTCTCTCACACACACACACACACCACATCACTGCACCTGCAACACCTACATGTGTTTGACAGGCCACACACACACACACGCATACACACATGACCTTCCCCTCCAGGATGTTCAACATTGCTCTGCACCCACCTGCACCTATTGCATGTGAATAATGTTTATTGTGTTTGTAGGCATGTTTATGCATGTTTACTGTGTTTATCGTGTGTCGTGTTTGTAGGTATCCCTGCGAGCTGGCTCTGTCTGGGCAGCTCCTCTTTGTCTGCAGCACCAAGAACAACAGCTCAGAGCTGAGGCAGGTTCTGGTTCTGAGGAGAGAGACGGACTCTGTGTGTGTGTGTGTGTGTGTGTGTGTGTGTGTGTGTGTGTGTGTGTGTGTTGGAGTCATTAGAGGTGTGTGCAGCGTGTTGCCAGAGGGCAGCGCAGCGTGGAGAATAAAACTCCAACCTGCCTGTGTTCCTCAGACCTCTGTTGCCCTGGAAACAGGTGCCGAGATTTCCCATTTCTTCTGTTTTTTCTCCCTCTACACTATCCATATCACCCCCCGCCCCCCCACCTGCACCTCTACACTACATCACACACACACACACACACACACACACACACACACCGCTGCTGCTTCCTCCCCCACGACCTGCCGCATTGTACAATCACACACACACGTTTTCTCACACAATTTCCAATCCACTGCAGTCATTTCACAATGTCAGAGTGGGCGACATACCTGCACACAGAGCGCAGTGTGTGTGTGTGCATGTGTGTGTGTGTGTGCGTGTGTGTGTGTGTGTGTGTGTGTGTGTGAAGAAGCAGCAGCCCTGACCCTGCTCTGACTCTGGGGCTGAGCAGCCATCGGTGCTGCAACAATGTGACCTCCAGGGGGGGGGGGGGGCGGAGGAGGAGGAGGAGGAGGAGGAGGAGGGAGACAAAAAGGGAACGACAGGAATCAAGGGAGTAAAAACAAAGCTGGCTGCAGCGCTCAGACTGAACAATGCAGCCCAGCTGGCCCACTGCTGGTCGGTGTGGCAGTCAGGACCAGACTGGTTCAGACTGGTCCAGTCACGTCCAGGTCCAGTCTGGTCCAGTCAGGTTCAGTCTGGTCCAGTCAGGTCCAGTTAGGTCCACTGAGGTCCAGTCAGGTCCAGATCCAGTCAGGTCTAGGCCCGTCCTGAGGTCCTGAGGTCCAGTTGGAGAGGAGAGAATGAGAACAAGAAACCAGAGAGGACTGAGATGATCATGGTTGGAGTGTCGCTTTGCTTCCCACTCTCTAGACATGTTCATGCTGTTTATGATGCTCATGAGAGTGTGATGTCAAGTTCAGGCAGATGGTTCCACACACACACACACACACACACACACACAGGTTAAGTGTTGTTCTGAGTATGAATGGGTAGAGGTGGAGGGCAGAGCAGCCTGAGCTGCTTGCTCTCTTCACTTTCAGGCCTTTTTAAGTCATCCTGGTGTTTCTGCAGCGTTATGTGTGCATACCATTGTAGTGACTTCTCTTTGGCAGGAGGCGGAACATTCCTGGGAAATGGCTGACCCAGAATAACACACACACACACACATACACACACACACACACTGACTCACACACACACAGCAAGGCAGGATGACTGGGCGGTTCCACTCCTCCTCTGCTGTTTCCTGACAGCTCGGCTGCAGCAGCACACATGACTGTCATCACCACAACTCATGACAGCGCTCGCCCTCGGGCTGTGTCCTGATCGCACACCGGGCCCCGGGCCCCGGGCCCCGGGCCCAGGGTGGGCTCATCGAGGGCTGCAGGAAACTCCTCCATGTGGGGACAGGAAGGAGGAGCTGAGCTCAGTGGCAGGAGACTCCAGTGAGGCGTTAGAGGTCTGGACTGAGCCTCAGTCACACTGAGACACATGGAGACACCTTCTACACACTGGTGTCACGTCAGGCCAGTCTGATGATGTAGTCATGTTAAACCACATGAAGACATGTTGTGTTAAGCTGTGTAAAGTTGTTTTGAGTTCTGGATGCTCTAGATGTTGAGGGAGGTGACCAGGATGAAGCTCTGGATGCTGCTAACATGGGAATGGAGATATGTGGAAGAAGCAGGTGAACCAGTGGAGGAGGAGGATACATACTGGTCTGAACCAGTGGAGGAGGAGGATACGTACTGGTCTGAACCAGTGGAGGAGGAGGATACGTACTGGTCTGAACCAGTGGAGGAGGAGGATACATACTGGTCTGAACCAGTGGAGGAGGAGGATACGTACTGGTCTGAACCAGTGGAGGAGGAGGATACGTACTGGTCTGAACCAGTGGAGGAGGAGGATACGTACTGGTCTGAACCAGTGGAGGAGGAGGATACGTACTGGTCTGAACCAGTGGAGGAGGAGGATACGTACTGGTCTGAACCAGTTGTAAACCTCTGGAAGATTGTGAGAAGCAGCTGTTGTGTTCACTAAGGTTCACATGCATCATGAACATGTAGATGTGACATCTGAAGCACAGCCTGTGTCAGAGTGTGATACCACCACCACCAGGTTAGACTAAACCCGCATCGTGCTGTTACACGCTCTGTTGCTCTCTCTCTCTCTCTCTCTCTCTCTCTCTCTCTCTCTCTCTCTCTCTCTCTCTCTCTCTCGCTCTATCAGCGCGTGTGAACCTCTCTGCTTCCACCTGCTGGTCATCAGCTGCACTCACAGCCTGTGTCCTCATATGACAACATTATATTACCCCTGAGGTAAAATGATATCTGAGCAGAGGGAGGAAACACTGTCTTAGATTTGTTCTATCAATCAAAAACACTGACACATTCTCAAAGAAACAGTACCAAACACACGCGTTTAAGGGTGAGCAGACAAAAGTGATCAGTGTGTAAGAAACAACGCTCAACACACACTCAGACAAACATAATACACATTAAAACACACACCCACGCCCTCTGAATCGTGATTTTCTACTTTCGTTTTCGCGTCAAACTGAAAGTAAACTTCCCTCTCAGCGCATGCGCATTAGCAGCCTCCCCGCTGGAAGTTGCTCGCCACGGAGCAGAGAGTCACCTGGAGAAAAAGGTCCGAACCAAGGTGAGAATTACTGCCTGTTACTGTGTTTGTGTGTGTGTGTGTGTGTGTGTGTGTGTGTGTGTGTGTGTGTGTGGACTCGGAGCCAGAGTCAGGCTCAGCGGACTGAACGATAGAAGTGAAAGTACTACAACACGTCTACACAATGCGTTCACACACACACACACACACACACACACACACACACACACACACACACACACACACACACACACACACACACACACCCCTTCTCTCCTGAGGGACAGGAGACGGTGACCAGTGTCCCCCAGGTGACCGTGTCCTGTCCTCTTCTACAGATGTCCGAGCGTAATAACAGCTCCCAGGTGAAGGAGCTGCTCCATCCTGATGACTCCTGCAAACACTGTGAGGAGGAGCCAGAGAGGAGGAGCAGAGGGAGGTCAGGAGGTCAGGCTGAAAGGAGGTGCTGCTCCTGCTGCTCCTGCCCCTGTGCCAGGGATAGGAGACAAACAGAGGACAAGGAGGAGAAGAAGAGGGAGGAGAAGGAGGAGAAGAAGGTATACATTATATAAGATACATAGAAGTAAAACAAGTGTGTGTGTGTGTATCTGCTCATAGAGCTGCAACACCTAATCACTTAACTGACTGCTAACTGACTAGTAAAATAATAGACAACTATTTTAACTGATTGAAGCATTTAGAAACAAGATTTTGGTAAATTTGGGCTAGAGTCTCTGATCTCAGACTCTCAGATGTGAGTTTTATTCTACAGGGGGCCCCATAAGTTTCTATACACAGGAGAACGTACAATGTATGTTTTTTATTTTTCAGACACCTGAGACAATGTGTTTGACACAAGAGCAACAAATTGAAATGAGACCGACGGCTGGGTCAGTGGCACGGGTGAACAGAAAACATGGAGCGAGCATCACATAGACTCTGTGGCTTCACCTGAGCTAATGCGGGTTCAAAACACGTCTCAGTATGTGTATCCAAAACAATGGTACTCCTATAGAGCACATCATATAAATAAAAACTTGTTCAATATAGATTGTTTATTTTACCTATGCATGGGAACGTATGGCCCACCCTGCAGCTTCTCTGTGGCAGAAGATAGAACTCAAAGGTCTGATCCTGACCTGTTCAAAACCAGACAGGAATTCAACTGATAAATCGACTGCAAACATAATTGCTTCCTCAGATGTGGAGTTTCAGTTCTCCAGATGAAGGTTTCTGAATGATCACACACACACACACACACACAATGATGCTGTTATGACATTAGCGTGCAGGACGGTTTGTTGTTTACTTCCTGTCACATGACCTCTGCCCTGCCCAGATGGAGCGCAGTGATCTGGATAGAAAATGGATGCAGGAGCAAGAGTGGAAGAGTGATGTAAGAGCTGCCCAGGCCTCTTCTTCCTCCTCTGCCTCTTCTTCCTCCATGTCTGATAAATGTGCCAGCGCCGCGATCCGGAGGCAGGAAGAGAGCAAGAAGGTGGAGGAGAACAAGAAGAAGTGGAATGAGGAGGAGAACAAGAAGAAGTGGAATGAGGAGGAGAACAAGAAGAAGTGGAATGAGGAGGAGAACAAGAAGAAGTTGGATGATGAGGAGGAGGAGGAGTGGAGCTGGAGCAGCAGCGCCTCCTGCTGTCAGCTGCAGGAGCTGCGGCGCCTGGACGGGTGTGGAGACGGGCTGGGAGTGCTGAGGTTCAGCAGGACACACACTGTCCTGGTGGACGTAAGGAAACGTCTGACTGCTGTTACTGTTAGTGCTGCTGGGAGGAGTAGTGCTAGTAGCAGTAGTAATAGTAGCAGTAGTAAGAGTAGCAGTAGTAATAGTAGCAGTAGTAGTAGTAGTAGTAGTAATAGTAGCAGTAGTAATAGTAGCAGTAGTAGTAATAGTAGCAGTAGTAATAGTAGCAGTAGTAGTAAGAGTAGCAGTAGTAATAGTAGCAGTAGTAAGAGTAGCAGTAGTAATAGTAGCAGTAGTAATAGTAGCAGTAGTAAGAGTAGCAGTAGTAATAGTATCAGTAGTAGTAATAGTAGCAGTAGTAATAGTAGCAGTAGTAATAGTAGCAGTAGTAAGAGTAGCAGTAGTAATAGTAGCAGTAGTAATAGTAGCAGTAGTAGTAATAGTAGCAGTAGTAATAGTAGCAGTAGTAATAGTAGCAGTAGTAGTAATAGTAGCAGTAGTAATAGTAGCAGTAGTAGTAATAGTAGCAGTAGTAATAGTAGCAGTAGTAAGAGTAGCAGTAGTAATAGTAGCAGTAGTAGTAATAGTAGCAGTAGTAATAGTAGTAGTAGTAATAGCAGTAGTAGTAGCAGTAGTAATAGCAGTAGTAATAGTAGCAGTAGTAATAGTCGCAGTAGTAATAGCAGTAGTAATAGTAGCAGTAGTAGCAGTAGTAATAGCAGTAGTAATAGTAGCAGTAGTAATAGTAGCAGTAGTAATAGTAGTAGTAGTAATAGTAGCAGTAGTAATAGTAGCAGTAGTAATAGTAGCAGTAGTAATAGCAGTAGTAATAGTAGCAGTAGTAATAGTAGCAGTAGTAATAGCAGTAGTAATAGTAGTAGTAGTAATAGTAGCAGTAGTAATAGTAGCAGTAGTAATAGTAGTAGTAGTAGTAATAGCAGTAGTAATAGTAGCAGTAGTAATAGTAGTAGTAGTAATAGTAGTAGTAGTAGTAATAGCAGTAGTAATAGTAGCAGTAGTAATAGTAGTAGTAATGGAGCCTGGCATCTCGGGCTACTGTTGGTCTTCTCTGCGTTTAGTTGTCTTTTTTATCGGTCTTTTACTTTACTTTCCTGTCTCGTTTCTTTTACTTTCCTTTTAAAATTCATCTTTCTTGCCCCTCTGGAGGCTGGGATCCTTGATGCTTTTAGAATATTAACCACTCCAAAAAAACATGTAGAAAAGAAGTTTAGATTTTACTGCTGTGATAAGAATCTGATCTGAAACTTATCTTCAATTTTGATGAAAATCCTAAAAGTAACTAAGTACTTGTACTGTGCTGGTTTGTCAGAGTGACTGGTCCGGTCTGTCCGCTCCAGGTGGATCGTTTCAACCTCGGTTCCAAGGAGCTGCGGCCGGCAGTCGGACGGGACGTGTGGCAGAGCCACGTTGTGAAGATGCCGTGTTCACCTCACAGCATGATGACCAAACACGGAGTCGCAAAGGTGTGTGTGTGTGTGTGTGTGTGTGTGTGTGTGTGTGTGTGTGTGTGTGTTAAACATGATAAACATTCCATAGAGAAGCCTGGAAAAGTGTGGAATTGATTGAAGTCTTAAAAAGCAACCTCATTTCCGAGCACAGAGCAGGTGGGACGTGATCTTCAAACATCTGGAAGATCTGGCCAGGAGACCGTCAGCCAACGCAGCACAAGTGCAGGTTGGTCTCACCAGGCTCTGTCGAGGACTCTAAATGTTGTTGGAGGAGGAGGTCCAGGAATGTCCAGATGTTTGCTGGTGCTCAGTCAGGGAGCAATGGAGGAGCCACCAGGAGGTGCAGATGTTTGATCATCAGTGTCTAGTAGTTCTCTGCAGGTTCAGTCCTTAAACACAGCGACATGTTCCCCACCACAAGCCACACACGGGGCTTTACGTTTGCTGACATGTTGAGCGCTAACAGCTAATCCCATAGCTCACGCTCACACACACACACACACACACACACACACACACACACACACACACACACACACACACACAACGCTCCTGCCTTCAGGTCTGGTTCCCAGACAGTAATTGTGTGTTCATCATGTTCATCATGTGTTCATCTTCACATTGAGCTGAAACGCTACTTCCTGTCTCTGCAGGAAGCCATCCTCAAATACAACCCCAAGTACAAAGACCAGTGGAGGTTTGACGCCCTGTCCACCTATATCAAGGTCAGTGTGTGTGTGTGTGTGTGTGTGTGTGTGTTTACTTTGGAGTCTGTGTGGATTGTCCTGATCAAGCTGATTGCTTCTTCTCCAGAATGAACCATTCATCATGGAGCTCTTTCCAAAGATTGCTGCATTGGCTCTGAAGCTAAAGAGATGTGTGACAAAGGTACGAAAGATGGTAGAGATTGTAGAGATGGTAGACCTGGTAGAGATGGAAGAACTGGTAGACCTGGTAGAGATGGAAGAACTGGTAGATCTGGTACAGATGGTAGACCTGGTAGATCTGGTAGAGGTGGTAGAGATGGTAGAGATGGTGGGTCCAGTGTGCGGTGAAAGACAGAGGTGAAGTAATGAAGTTGTAATGAGGCAGACAAGGACAAACGCTGCAAAACCCAAAGACGTGAACCAGGAGAAACCAGAGCCAGGAACATGGGAAGATATTCATTCAGACTGCAGTGTTCCTCCAGGAAGATGGTGGTGATGATGGAGATGGTGGTGATGATGGAGATGGTGGTAATGATGGAGATGGTGGTAATGGAGATTTTGGTGGTGATGGAGATGGTGGAGATGATGGAGATGGTGATGATGGAGATGGTGATGATGGAGACGGTGGTGATGATGGAGATGGTGGTGGTGTTTCTGCTCCCAGGCCATCCCTGTGCTGCAGAGCGGCCAGACCTGCAGCATCACCCTGTCTCAGGTCCAGATCTCCTGTCTTCTGGCCAACGCCTTCTTCTGCACCTTCCCCCACCGTAACGCCACCACGCCCTCAGCCGAGTACCGCAACCTCCCCTCCATCAACTTCTCCAGGTGAGCTGAGGAGGAGCAGCTGGGCTGAGGAGCAGCAGTGAGCGTCTCCTCTAAGTCTGGTCTCACTGTGTCTCTCCATCCTGCAGCCTCTTCTCACACTGGTCCAGGAGGAAGCAGGAGAAGCTGCGTGCACTCATGCACTACTTCAGAGTGGTGACACAGCCTGGTGAGTGTTGGTCCTCCTCCTGCTTCTCCTGCTGCTCCTCCTCCTCCTCAGTGTCAGGGCAGTGATGAAGGTTGTTGCTGATGTCTTCTCAGGGACCAAACCAACAGGTCTGGTGACCTTTGAGAGGCGTTACCTCCAAGACAGCGAGGTGCACCAGTGGAGAAGGTGAGGAGCTCTGAGTCGGCTGGAGAAGATCTGAAGTCCTCAGAGATGAATGGGAATGTACAAGGAATCATCTGATGTGCATGTGACTAAATAACTGGTTCTATCTGTCTATCATCCATCCATCCATCCATCCATCCATCCGTCCATCCATCCATCCATCCATCCATCCATCCATCCATCCATCTGCAGCTGTAAGGAGAAGATGCCTAAACTTCACGTCACATCTGAAGGCAGCATAGAGAAAGATGGGGCTGGTCTGCTCCAGGTGAGAACTGAACATCTCTGATCGATCAGGTCATTTTGATTGATCAGGTCTCTCTGATCTATTGGGTTTCTCTCTGAACGCTCCATCTCTCCGTGGACTTCAGGTGGACTTTGCCTGCAGCTGGATCGGTGGAGGGGTCCTGGACTCTGGTCTGGTCCAGGAGGAGATCCTGTTCCTGATGAACCCGGAGCTGATCGTGTCTCGACTCTTCACAGAGAAACTCGGGGACAATGAGTGTCTCCTCATCACAGGTGAGGACTCTGAGCTGTTCCGTCTTGCTCCACCTGCAGCAGGTGTGTGGCTGTGGTTGGGCTGGAGGTGAGCTGACTGCTGCTGCTTCTGCTGCAGGCGCGCAGCAGTTCAGCTGTTACCGCGGCTACAGCGACAGCTTCCAGTGGGTGGGGCCGTTCGACGACCACCTGAAAAGGTAGGATACCAGGCTGTCTGCCCCCTGTAGCTGCTGGACCAGGTAGGCCTGCTCTGAAGGTCAACTAGGACATCTGACTGGGTGTGCTGGGTGTGCTGGGCCCTGGCTGCTCTACCTGTCCAGCTGACTGGGTGTGCTGGGTGTACTGGGCCCTGGCTGCTCTACCTGTCCAGCTGACTGGGTGTGCTGGGTGCACTGGGCCCTGGCTGCTCTACCTGTCCAGCTGACTGGGTGTGCTGGGTGCACTGGGCCCTGGCTGCTCTACCTGTCCAGCTGACTGGGTGTGCTGGGTGCACTGGGCCCTGGCTGCTCTACCTGTCCAGCTGACTGGGTGTGCTGGGTGCACTGGGCCCTGGCTGCTCTACCTGTCCAGCTGACTGGGTGTGCTGGGTGTACTGGGCCCTGGCTGCTCTACCTGTCCAGCTGACTGGGTGTGCTGGGTGCACTGGGCCCTGGCTGCTCTACCTGTCCAGCTGACTGGGTGTGCTGGGTGTGCTGGGCCCTGGCTGCTCTACCTGTCCAGCTGACTGGGTGTGCTGGGTGTGCTGGGCCCTGGCTGCTCTACCTGTCCAGCTGACTGGGTGTGCTGGGTGCACTGGGCCCTGGCTGCTCTACCTGTCCAGCTGACTGGGTGTGCTGGGTGTGCTGGGCCCTGGCTGCTCTACCTGTCCAGCTGACTGGGTGTGCTGGGTGTGCTGGGCCCTGGCTGCTCTACCTGTCCAGCTGACTGGGTGTGCTGGGTGCACTGGGCCCTGGCTGCTCTACCTGTCCAGCTGACTGGGTGTGCTGGGTGCACTGGGCCCTGGCTGCTCTACCTGTCCAGCTGACTGGGTGTGCTGGGTGCACTGGGCCCTGGCTGCTCTACCTGTCCAGCTGACTGGGTGTGCTGGGTGTACTGGGCCCTGGCTGCTCTACCTGTCCAGCTGACTGGGTGTGCTGGGTGTACTGGGCCCTGGCTGCTCTACCTGTCCAGCTGACTGGGTGTGCTGGGTGTACTGGGCCTCCAGGGACGGCTGGCTGCGGCTGCAGAGACAGATCGTGGCCATGGACGCGTTGAACTATCGCCACAGGAGCGACCAGTACAACATGAGCAAAGTGAGGCGAGAGCTCCACAAGGTGAGAAGACCTCCTCAGACCAGTATTTTTAATGGTATTATTGTACAGTAATTTTTCATTGTATCATTCTACAGTATTTTTATAGTATTAATTTACAGTATTTTGTAGTGTTGTTCTACAGTATTTTTTATAGTATTAGTCTATGGTATTTGTAATAGTTTTAGTCATTGTTATTATTTTTAATAGTATTATTTTACTTTGATTTTTAAAAGTATTCTTTTAGAGTATCTTTTCATAATATTATTCAACGGTGTTTGTAATAGTATTATTGTACAGTATTTTCTACAGTATTACTCCAGTATCTCTGCAGTATTACTCCAGTATCTCTGCAGTATTACTCCAGTATCTCTGCAGTATTACTCCAGTATCTCTGCAGTATTACTCCAGTATCTCTGCAGTATTACTCCAGTATCTCTGCAGTATTACTCCAGTATCTCTGCAGTATTACTCCAGTATCTCTGCAGTATTACTCCAATATCTCTGCAGTATTACTCCAGTATCTCTGCAGTATTACTCCAGTATCTCTGCAGTATTACTCCAGTATCTCTGCAGTATTACTCTCCAGTATTTGCCTCCTCAGGCGTTCTGCAGCTTCAGGGTGGAGGGGCCTCCTCAGCCCGACGTGGCCACGGGGAAGTGGGGGTGCGGGGCCTTCAACGGGGACCCTCAGCTCAAAGGTAGCATAGGGGCCCCGGCTCCTCCGCCGGTCCCCAGGGGCCTGCAGCCGCTCTTCTTCCTCCTCTTCTCCCTCCTCTTCTCCCTCCTCATCTTCCTCCTCTTCTCCCTCCTCTTCTCCCTCCTCTTCTTCCTTCTCTTCTCACTCCTCATCTTCCTCCTCTTCTCCCTCCTCTTCTTCCTCCTCTTCTCACTCCTCATCTTCCTCCTCTTCTCCCTCCTCTTCTTCCTCCTCTTCTCCCTCCTCTTCTCCCTCCTCATCTTCCTCCTCTTCTCCCTCCTCTTCTCCCTCCTCTTCTTCCTCCTCTTCTTCCTCCTCTTCTTCCTCCTCTCCTCCCTCCTCATCTTCCTCCTCTTCTCCCTCCTCTTCTCCCTCCTCATCTTCCTCCTCTTCTCCCTCCTCTTCTCCCTCCTCTCCTCCCTCCTCATCTTCCTCTTCTCTGCGGCAGCTCTGATCCAGCTGATGGCGGCGGCGAGAGCCCGGAGGGGCGTGGCCTTCTTCACCTTCCATGATGCAGACCTGGAGAAGCGTCTGCAGCAGGTGCACCAGCAGCTGCTGGAGCAAGGGGCCAGCGTGGGTGAGTGCTGCTGAGGTTCTCAGACCTTCTCAGACCTTCTCAGACCTTCTCAGACCTTCTCAGACCTTCTCAGACCTTCTCCGTTGTCTCCTCTCTGCACGTTTGATTTTCCTTTCTTCTTCTTTGTTTTTCATTCAGGGATCATTTGCACTGTTACTGATACTGACACTCTTCTTTTTTATCTTTTAAATCCTGAAATCACATTTTGAATAAAGTCAAAGGTGTTACAGATTTATGCACAATAGTTCAAAAACATATTGATGTATGATGATGTAGCAGCAGGTAATTTCTGTCCAGTAGTGGGACGGACCAGAGGGGCCAGATGACCAGGGGTTCTAGTTCGACAACTTGTTGTTTTAAGATGGAAAAAAGATGTGATGAAGGTCGATGGGCGTCTGGTCGTCTGTCTGACGAAGCAGCTTCACGTCAGTGTAACACAGACCGGTCACCTCTTCCTCACCTTCATGACCTGTGTCTGGAAACATCTGGAAACAGCTGCACAGTCTGTGTAGAGCAGGGCAAATGAATGAAGCAGTGATCCGTGCCTGGCTCAGGCCTTCAGTGAAGATTATAGACATTTATTGATTATCATGCTGTCACAAACTGAAAAGTCTTTTCTAATGAAGAATCTGATCAAAACGCCTCCAGCGCTCTTGTTCTTTCTCATCTTGGTTTTCGTGTCTTCACAGGAGAACTGTTCCAGCTGCTGGAGGACTTCTGCTGGGAGCAGCCAGGATCCAGAGGATCTCAGCTGGATTTGTTCGGCTTCATCAGGAACAGGCTGAGAAGATCCCACAGCCAGCTGTGAACCAGCTGAGACCTGCACCAGTCTGACAGGAACGTGCTTAGGACCAGATGAAGGAACTAGTTTAGAGAGTAGTGAGTGAACTGAATGAAACTGGATCAACTCAAACCAAACGATGGAATACAACACAAACGACAAATGTCACTATTGTTCTTCACAATGAAGTGATGACAGTGCCGAATAGGCGTGTTTCCACACTAGCTACTGGAGAACCTTCTGGAGGGTAGGTCCTGGAGAACCTTCTGGAGGGTAGGTCCTGGAGAACCTTCTGGAGGGTAGGTCCTGGAGAACCTTCTGGAGGGTAGGTCCTGGAGAACCCAGTAGAGTCGCTGGGCGGTGCTAGTGGCTCAGATTGGTTGTAGCAAATGACATCAGCAGATCAGAACATCATCACATCATCACAGGGTTCTTACAGGGTTCTACCAGTGTAATGGAGACACGAGGCCTGAGAGGACCAGGCCAAGTCACGGCCTGGTCAGAAGAACCTCCCCCAGAAAGAACCAGAACCAGTGTGGTGGAAACACGCCTAATGAGTGGCCTTGTAAACTGGGGATCAGAGGGAATCTGGTGTCATCTAATCAATTCAATGAAAAAAAAAATCATAATCAAATTATGAAAAATAATTAAAAAACTGGTTAAACTGGTAAAGTCCTGGAAGTGAATGAATGTTTGGTCATTTTGTGCAATAGTTGTCTGCTGACTCATTAGCAGCCTTTAGTGTGTGGAACGAAAGGGACGAGAGAGACCAGGGGGACGAGAGGGACCGGGGGACCAGGGGGATCAGGGGTATGAGGGACCAGGGGGACCAGGGGGATCAGGGGTATGAGGGACCAGGGGGACCAGGGGGACCAGGGGGACCAGGGGGATCAGGGGTATGAGGGACCAGGGGGACCAGGGGGACCAGGGGGATCAGGGGTATGAGGGACCAGGGGGACCAGGGGGATCAGGGGGACGAGAGGGACCAGGGGGACGAGAGGGACCAGGGGGACCAGGGGGATCAGGGGGACGAGAGGGACCAGGGGGACCAGGCGGACCAGGGGGACGAGAGGGACCAGGGGGACCAGGCGGACCAGGGCGATCAGGGGGATCTGGTTCCCTGAAGGGGGACCAGGGTACAAGAGACCAGGGGGACCAGAAGGACCAGGGGGACGAGAGGGACCAGGGGGACCAGGGAGACCAGAAGGACGCGGTACACTGTTTCAGCATCATCGTCATTTATTGAAAACAACAAACATTCAACACAATATGAAAATAAATACATCCTTCAAACATGATGTCTGCAGCCTCTGAACGCTGGATTCATTCACTGGAATACAAAATGATCGCTTCAAGTAATGAGGTCTGGCACTGACGAGGAGGAGCAGGAGGAGAGGGAGGAGCAGGGACAGCTGGAGACACACAAGGAGGTGAACCTGGAGGAGTCAAAGTCTGAACATGATGGTCGACTGCAGTCAGGTCAAAGGGCAGCTGAGTGATTAGTGTTTCCTGTTGGAAACAGGCAGACAGACAGGTAGACAGACAGACGGGCAGACAGAGAGACAGACTTTCCATGTTTTCTCATCTCAACCTGATGCTGGAATCATCTCTTCACTTCCTGGTTTGACCTTTGACCTCTGGTGATTCCGGAGCTCATGAACGCTCAGATTAACTGTCATTAACTGTCAGTGGAAACAACACATTCATCTGTCTGTCTGTGAGGTTTCCATGGCAACTGTGTCTGGGCCGTCGCCCCGACAACAGTCTGATATGTAGAGGAGAGACTCATCAAAGCAAAAATGTAAAATAAAAAAAACTAAGAAGGCGGGGCCAGGGGAGGAGCCGGGCAGGCCCCGCCCCCTACTCCTGTCCTGAGAAGGCGTGCAGCTGGAAGGCTGCGTCCAGCAGACGCTGCAGCTCACACTGGTGGGAGTGTCTGTTCCCAGTGGCCGGGGCTGCTGCAGGGTCCCGACCAGCATACCTGCACACACACACACACACACACACACACACACATACACACACACACACAGTAGTTAGGCTGTTTCTCAACCAAATCAAAGTTCTGTGATCTCTGACCTCAGATCTGCTCGCAGGTTTCTTTCTCCCACACACACACACACACACACGCGCACACACACACACACACACACACACACACACACTGTGCTGACCAGACGGGGCGGCTGCTGCCGCTGGTGCTGAGGATCCGGGGTCGGACGTAGTCGTAGTAGCCCTGGTTCTTATGCTCCTCCTGGCACCAGACCAGCTCCGCCTCCTGGTACCGGTCCAGCTCAGCCCGGAGCAGGTCGAAGGGGAATGGAGAGAGCTGAGGAGGAGAGAAGAGAGGAGAGGAGGACAAGGAGGAGAGAGCAGAGGAGAGAAGATGAGAGGAGAGGAGAGGAGAGGAGAGGAGGAGAGAGGAGGAGGAGAGGAGGACAGGTGAAAAGAGAGGAGAGGAGAGGAGAGGAGAGGAGGAGAGAGGAGGAAAAAGTAGGAGCAGAGAGGAGAGGAGGAGGAAAGAGGAAGAGAAAGCAGGAGGCGAGAGGAGGAGAGAGGAGAGGAAAAGAAAGGAGGAGAGAGGAGGAGAGAGGAGAGGAAAGGAGAGGAGGAGAGAGGAGGAGAGAGGAGAGGAAAGGAGAGGAGGAGAGAGGAGGAGAGAGGAGAGGAAAGGAGAGGAGGAGAGAGGAGGAGAGAGGAGAGGACATTGAGCATCTGCAGCTAGATCAGCTCTGAGCTACAGAGTTAGTTTACATAGAAGCTATGAGCTCTGGTTCCATCAGAGAACCTGTTCAATTCTGATCTCTGATCTCTGTTCCTGCTCAGATCTGGCTCCTTTCATGCTGATCTGGCAACCACACATAGACTGAGCTCTGATTGGCTGTCTCTGCTGCCACTCTCTTGATCACATGACTTAACATAACAACATGAGGAGGACGAGCTGCTTCACTCTGGACTCAGCCCGTTTAGTTAGTCAGTGTCCCTGCTGGTCTAGTTAGTTAGTCAGTTAGTTAGTCAGAGGTGAGTGCTGGTTTAGTTAGTTAGTCAGAGGTGAGTGCTGGTTTAGTTAGTTAGTCAGTTAGTTAGTCAGAGGTGAGTGCTGGTCTAGTTAGTTAGTCAGTTAGTTAGTCAGAGGTGAGTGCTGGTTTAGTTAGTTAGTCAGTTAGTTAGTCAGAGGTGAGTGCTGGTTTAGTTAGTTAGTCAGTTAGTTAGTCAGAGGTGAGTGCTGGTTTAGTTAGTTAGTCAGTTAGTTAGTCAGAGGTGAGTGCTGGTTTAGTTAGTTAGTCAGTTAGTTAGTCAGAGGTGAGTGCTGGTTTAGTTAGTTAGTCAGTTAGTTAGTCAGAGGTGAGTGCTGGTTCGTACCTGCTCCACCCGGAGCAGAGCCACGCTCTCCTCCAGCCCCCGGCTCCTCCGCTCTCTGCTCAGGTCGTAGTAGATCTTCCCACTGCACAAGATGATTCTCCTCACAGCCTCAGGCCTGGAGGCTGCAGGACCCTCGTCTGGGATCAGACGCCTGAAATGAGTCCCTGCACACACACACACACACACACACACACACACACACACACACACACACACACAGTTTTAATATCTAGGATCTAAAATCTAAAAACTAAAAAATCTAAATTGTTAGCAACAGATCTCTGTATACTGTTGTCCAAGACTTAGAGGTTTCTGCTCATTTCCAGGTATTCCAGGTATTCCAGGTATTCCAGGTATTCCAGGTATTTCCAGTTATCTGGGATGTGAAGCCGTGGCAGCCTCCTCTCACCTGGCAACATGGCATCAAAGCTGGATTTGGCCTCTGGGTGGCGCAGTAGAGACTTGGGGGTGAAGATGATGAGCTGCAGGAGGAGACGGAGGAGGAGCAGAGGTAAGAGGAGGAGGTCAGAGGAGGAGCAGAGGAGGAGCAGAGGAGGAGCAGAGCGTGTCTCACAGGCTTCCTGAAGGGCAGCAGGACCTGTCTCCTCAGGACGTGGAAGTAGTTGGCAGGAGTGGAGCAGTTGACGACGATCCAGTTGCAGTCGTGGAGCTGAAGGTCTGAGAAGTCCTGGCTCAGCTTCTGAGGAGCAGAGAGCAGCTGAAGGTCAGGACCTGACACATCTGACTGTAACTGAGGGAACCAGCTGCTGTAACTCACAGGGAAAACATCTGGATCATCATTGCACATCTGCAGGAATCTCTCTGGGCGGGCAGACGAGTGCTCAGGACCCTGGAGGAGGAGGAGGAGGAGCAGGAGGAAGAGGAAGAGGAAGAGGAGGAGAAGATTAGGATCAGTCTCCGAGCAGTGTCTGTGCTGGTTGTGATGTTTAGAGGTTCCTCAGAGGTTCCTCAGAAGTTCCTCAGAGGTTCCTCAGAGGTTCCTCGGAGGTTCCTCAGAGGCTGCAGGTCCCACCATGCCCTCCATGCCGTGCGGCAGCAGCAGGACCATCCCGTTCTGTCTCACCCACTTGGCCTGACCACAGCTGATGAACTGGTCGATGATGCACTGGGCCGTGTTGTGGAAGTCTCCAAACTGGGCCTCCCACAGCACCAGGGCGTTAGGGCTGGCCATGGCGAAGCCCAGCTCGAAGCCTGAGGAACAGGAGGAGCAAGAGGAGGAGGAGCAGGGGGAGCAGGGGGAACAGGAGGAGCAGGAGGAGACAGGTGAGGGTAGGGTCAGTGGTAGATCCTGGTAAAGTTCAGGTTAACCTGTGGTGTGGTTACTATGGTAACCAGAGAGCATCACACTAGCTCTCCATCCATCCATCCATCCATCCATCCATCTATCTACTGAGCTACTGACCCAGCACAGCGTACTCTGACAGGGAGCTGTTGCAGACGGTGTACGGGGCCTGATCAGCAGAGATGTGGTTCATAGGAACACAGATCCTCTTATCCTGGTTCTGGTCATGGAGGACATGGTGACGGTGGCTGAGGAGACAAGAAGGAGGAGGAGGAGGAGGAGGAGGTCAGACAGAGGCTTCACTGCTGCTGGAAGTTCTGGGACCCCGTCTGCAGCATCAGCAGCTCCAGGGCTGAGGTCAACAGGAGCAGGAGGTGAGTGTGAGGAGCGTCTCACCTGAAGGTTCCTCTCTCCACGTCCTGACCACTCAGCCTGACGTGGGTCCCCCCCCCCAGCAGAGAACCAAACGCCATGTACTCCGCCAGAGCCCAGTCACACTGCCGCTCCCAGACCAGGGCCGAGCGAGACTTCAGCACCCGGCTCAGACCTGAGGAGGAGGAGGAGGAGGTCAGAGGAGGAGAGGAGAGGAGGAGAGGCCATCAGGAGGAGCATTAGGAGGTACAGTACCTCCGTGGATGGTAAAGTTCTCCTCGGGGACAGAGGAGGCGATGCTCCCGATGTGGAGGAGCAGCTCCTCAGAGATCCCAGTGGAGGGACAGCTCATGGTCCGGGGGGAGCCCTCCAGGGTGAAGAAGTCTGAGGAGACAGACAGGCAGACAGAAAGGCAGGCAGACAGACAGACAGACAGGCAGGCAAGCAGACAGACAGGCAGACAGACAGACAGACAGACAGACAGACAGACAGACAGACAGACAGGTAGACAGACAGGCAAACAGACAGGTAGACAGACAGGCAAACAGACAGGTACACAGGCAGGCAAGCAGACAGACAGGCAGACAGACAGACAGACAGACAGACAGACAGACAGACAGACAGACAGACAGACAGGCAAACAGACAGGTAGACAGACAGGCAAACAGACAGGTAGACAGGCAGGCAAGCAGACAGACAGGCAGACAGACAGACAGACAGACAGACAGACAGACAGACAGACAGGTAGACAGACAGGCAAACAGACAGGTAGACAGACAGGCAAACAGACAGACAGACAGATTAGTTTTTTTTGTCTGTTACAATGACCAACAAAGCTTCTGTTCTCAGCTGATGTGAAGCAGCTCACGCTGTTCTAGATCCTGAGAACATAGAAGCTAAACAATGCTGCACCATGTCTGTGTGTGTGTGTGTGTGTGCGTGTGTGTATGCGTGTGTGTGTGTGTGTATGTGTGTGTGTTTGTGTGTGTATATGTGTGTGTGTATGTGTGTGTGTGTATGCATGTGTGTGTGTCTGTGTGGGTGCATGCATTACGTGTGTATGTGTGTGTATGTGTGTGTGTGTGCATGCATTACGTGTGTGTGTGTGTGTGTGTGTGTGTGCTCCTACTGGGCCAGGGTGAGTCCAGCCAGTGCTTGATGTGCAGGATCTTCTCGTCCTTGGAGCGAGCGTACGCGTCCTCACAGATCCTGTCGTAACGAGCCACTTCCTCCTGAGGAGACCAGGCAGTGAGGACAGGAAGTGACCTCTGACCTCTGACCTCTGACGGGTCGCTGCTTACCTCGTACTCCTGGGCCGTCATGACGCCCTGGCCTATCAGCTTCTCAGCCAGCTTGTCCAGCACGTTCCTCTGCTTCCTGATCTGTTTGTACATGAGCGGCTGGGTGAACATGGGCTCATCCATCTCGTTGTGTCCGTTGCGTCTGTAGCAGACCTGAGGGGGCGGAGCCACAGGGTCAGACTGGCCCCCCCACACTATGAAACCCTCGTCCTTCACCAGGATACTGAGCACAGAGAAGATGCTAGGACCACCATCTCAACACTCTACTCAGTAATCCAGACTTTCTCCTCTCATCACTCTGTAAAACCGACCTGCTTCTTCACACTCACACACGCTCACACACACACACACGTTTTCTCTGCATGAAGTAACATGAGAACTCTGAATGTGTTGACGGAGCAGCTAGGAGACGTGTCTGGGTCCCGTCCTCTCACCAGGTCCACCACCACGTCCTTGTGGAAGGTCTTCCTCCACTCTGCTGCCACCCTGCAGACGTACATGACGGCCTCAGGGTCGTCGGCGTTGACGTGGAAGATGGGAGCGTTGACCACCCGAGCTACGTCAGTGGGATAGGGGGAGGAGCGGGCCACCCGGGGGTCTGTGGTGAAGCCGATCTGAGGAGGGAGGAGGAGGAGGTAGAGGAGGAGGTGGAGGAGGAGGAGGGGGAGGAGAGAGGAGAGCGTTACAGGGACCAGCTGCTGTCAGGTCTGTCAGATGAGGATCATTCATGATTCTACATAAACGACCGTGAGACAAACAGAGACGCTGGAATCAACCAACTGGAACCCTTAGACACAATCACAGAGACATTACACAGGGTGTGTGTGTGTGTGTGTGTGTGTGTGGGGGGGGGGGGGGGGGGGGCACCTGGTTGTTGACCACCACGTGCACGGTGCCGTGCGTGGTGTAGCTGGGCAGGTCTGACAGGTGGAACGTCTCGTAGACGATGCCCTGGCCTGCAAACGCTGCGTCTCCATGGAGCAGGATGGACATGACCTGGAGGACAGGACAGGTGAGACATGGGGAGGCCTGAGGACTTGATGGGATGTGATGGGACCTGATGGGACCTGATGGGATGTGATGGGACCTGATGGGATGTGATGGGATGTGATGGGACCTGATGGGACCTGATGGGATGTGATGGGACCTGATGGGATGTGATGGGACCTGATGGGATGTGATGGGACCTGATGGGATGTGATGGGATGTGATGGGACCTGATGGGATGTGATGGGACCTGATGGGATGTGATGGGACCTGATGGGACATGATGGGATGTGATGGGACCTGATTGGACCTGATGGGACCTGATGGGACCTGATGGGACCTGATGGGACCTGATGGGACCTGATGGGACCTGATGGGACGTGATGGGATGGGGCTGAGCTGTCTCACCCGGTTCCCCTCGGTGTCTCCGCAGTAGAACTGCTCCGCCTTGGTCTTGCCCTGTACCACGGGGTCTACGGCCTCCAGGTGGGACGGGTTGGCCACCAGGGACAATGGGACCTGATGGGGTGATGGGACCTGATGGGATGTGATGGGACCTGATGGGATGTGATGGGACCTGATGGGATGTGATGGGATGTGATGGGACCTGATGGGATGTGATGGGACCTGATGGGATGTGATGGGACCTGATTGGACCTGATGGGACCTGATGGGACCTGATGGGACCTGATGGGACCTGATGGGACCTGATGGGACCTGATGGGACGTGATGGGATGGGGCTGAGCTGTCTCACCCGGTTCCCCTCGGTGTCTCCGCAGTAGAACTGCTCCGCCTTGGTCTTGCCCTGTACCACGGGGTCTACGGCCTCCAGGTGGGACGGGTTGGCCACCAGGGACAGGGTGATAGGACGCTGGCTGACGCGGTTCATCCTCTTGTGGTACATGCCCAGGTGGTACTTGACGTCCCCGGAGCCCTGGAGGAGGACAGAGAGGACGTGGAGCGTCCAGGAGGACACGTCAGAACCCTGAGCCTCAGGCCGGAGCTCCAGGTCCAGACCTGTGAGACCACACTGAGCTGCTACAGCTGCTCTCTGCCTCCAGCAGGTCTGACACAGGAAATGAAATGATGACATCATCACAAACCTATGGACCACACACACACACACACACACACACCTCGTCAGCAGCCTCCAGCTTGGAGTCAAACTGGCAGAAGATCTGCTCCAGCTCCTTCCGGATCACGTTGGCCAGGACGTTGAGGCGCCCCCTGCAACACACACACACACACACACACACACACACACACACACACACACACACACACACACACACAGACAGGACTCAGTCTCAGTGAGTAGGGGTGTGTGAGTGTGTGTGTGAGTGTGTATGTGTGTGTGTGTGTATGTGGGGAGGGGGGTACCTGTGGGGCATCCCCATGATGACGCTCTCCACTCCACTCTGACTGGACACGTCAATGATGGTCTTCAGCGCCGGGATCAGAGACTCACAACCTTCCAGACCAAAACGCTTCTCTGAAGACCACTTCCTCTGGAGGAACTCCTCAAACCTGAGGAGGTGGAGGAGGAGTGAGGAGGAGCAGGAGAGAGGAGGAGAAGGGGGAGGAGGAGCATTCTGACCTGGTGGAGCGGATCATTCTCCTCAGCAGCGTCTTCTTCTCCTCTGGACTGAACTTCATCACTCCTGGACTCTCAAACTTCTCCCTGATCCACTGACACTGCTCCACGTCATTGATGAACATGAACTCCACCCCAATGTGCTGGCAGTAGGACTCCTGCAGGAGGAGAGGAGGAGGAGGAGGAGCAAGAGGGGGAGGAGGAGAAGGAGGAGGAGAGGAGGAGGAGGAGGAGGAGGAGGAGGGTTCAGCCATGTCAAAGTCTCTCAAACATATCTGAACACAGCTCCTCTCCTGAGCTGCTCCTCCAGACGTGTCCATCTAGAAGCTGATCTCAAAGTGTGATGGAAACTTTGTTCACATCTCCAGGTCATGTGACCTGACGTAGGGGTCACATGACCAGTTCCCTTCAGACCAGATGGACAGAGGAGGAGACTCAACTGTTTCTACATCTGATTCAAAGATCTAAGAAAACTATGTTCTGGACGTCCATCTTCCTCAGAGTGGAGGACCAGGACCACATGGTACCAGGGTTATTATGGGATGGACCAGGACCACATGGTACCAGGGTTATTATGGGATGGAGCAGGACCACATGGTACCAGGGTTATTATGGGATGGAGCAGGACCACATGGTACCAGGATTATTATGGGATGGAGCAGGACCACATGGTACCAGGGTTATTATGGGATGGAGCAGGACCACATGGTACCAGGGTTATTATGGGATTGTCACTGCATGATCTGTAAAACTTGCTCCTCCTTCTCTCTCAGGGCGTCGGGGTCCTGCTCTCCGTGGCGTCCTACCTCCAGCCGGCGGATGATCTCCCGCAGCGGCAGAGCGCTCTCCTGTCCTCCGATGAAGGTGGTCTTTGGGAGGCGGAACACTTTGTCCAGGTCGGAGTCAGACAGGCCGTACAGACCTGAGGAGACAAGCTCGGCTCAGTTCCTGGAACCTCTGATCCTCAATCTGCAGTTTAAACTCAGCAGCAGCTGTCTAATCTGACAGATTAACGCTCCACAGCAGCAGGGAGAGGAGGAGGAGGAGGAGGAGGAGGAGGAGGAGGAGGAAGGGGAGGATTGGGAAAAGGTTGCATTAGGAGTACATCTCCTGAAATATATATATATATATAGTATTGTGCTGTACTGTATTGTAGTGTATTACATTATATTTTATTCAACTTTGACTGAGTGAGTTGTCAGAATGAGCTCAAACAGGATCGGGACGTCCCAGAGCAGTGAAACCTCGACAACCTGGACTTAAAACAACAGGAAGTTACAGGATGAAGAACCTGCAACTTCCTGTTGTTTAGTTCTGGTAAGTCACTAAGATCTTCCTGGAAAGGAACTAAACGGGTTCCAAACTGGTTCCTGCAACTGAGGACCAGTAGTTCCAGCTGCTCTGGGCCTGAACTGCTCAGCGTGTCACACCTGGAGCCTCAGCAGCTTTAGTGTCACTCAAACATCCTGGACCTGCCCAGCACCCAGACTGGTCACCCCAGCTGTTCCCAGCTGTTCCCAGCTGTTCCCAGCTGTTCCCAGCTGTTCCCAGCTGACTCCAGCTGTTCCCAGCTGTTCCCAGCTGACCCCAGCTGACTCCAGCTGTTCCCCCCAGCTGTTCCCAGCTGTTCCCAGCTGTTCCCCCAGCTGTTCCCAGCTGTTCCCAGCTGTTCCCAGCTGACCCCAGCTGTTCCCAGCTGTTCCCCCCAGCTGTTCCCAGCTGTTCCCAGCTGACTCCAGCCCAGCGTTGAAGGGCTTTGGTCGTCCAGGTTTCATGCTCAGCTTCTTCTGCAGGTTCGTCAGACTGATGCTGAGTTTATCTCACACGATGTTCTAGTGGCAGCAGAGACAGATAAGATGTGACGAGGGAGGGAGAGTATGTGTGTGTGTGTGTGTGTGTGTGTGTGTGTGTGCGTGAGTGTGTGTGAGTGTGTGTGTGTGTGTGAGTGTGTGTGTGTGAGTGTGTGTGTGTGTGTTGGGGGGGCGGGGGGTGTTTACATGTGTCAGCATTTCAGAGCAGGGCCTCTTCAATCCAATACTCCAGCGTCAGCTCCACTTTATGTAAGAGATCTTTAGACTTTCCTCAGCCCCACAACCACACATGCACACAAACACACACACAAACACACACACACACACACACACACACAAACAAACACACACAACCACACACATATTACTCTGCAGAGATCAGATGTCTGTCTGCAGGTAATCTAATCACAATCACACTTTAATGACACAGATAAACCTGGACATACCCAGAGGTTAAAGGTTAACACACACACACACACACACACACACACACACACACACACCAACTACTAAGGGTACCCAGACTGGTTGACTGGAGGGGTAACGTAGAAGCTATGAGCTCTGGTTCCATCAGAGCCTCAGAGTCTGTTCTACATCCTGTTTGGAGCTGTGCAACATTACACTCTGCTCCTGCTCGGATCTGGCTCCTTAATGCTGATCTGGCAACCACACATAGGCTGAGCTCTGATTGGCTGCCACTAGGAATGAGTGAGTGCGCTGCTCTCCCTGACTCTCCAGCCTCCAGCAGCTGGTCCCAGGTGCATGCCCCCCCCCCCCCCCCCCCCCCCCCCCCCCCCACACACACACACACACACACACAATGAGAGAGCTCTGGAGGTGTGTGGAGAGGTGGAGGGGCGTCCAGCTCTCCTCTCTGTTCTCTGTGTTGTGAGGGACAAAGCCTGATGGAACAATGTGTGGAGCTGTGGAAGCATCGCTCTGCTCCAACAATCAGCTGCTTTCAGCACGCAGGCCTTTCAGCCGCACAAAGACCTGCACACACACACACACACACACACACACACACACACACACACACACACACACACTCTCTGACACACTCTCACACACACCGGTTCTCCCTGTCCTGGTAATCCAGGACTTTTCCAGGACCTTTCCTGTTCCTCCAGACCTTCTCCAGTTGAACCGTCTGATAATAAAATAAGACGAGCTGCAACCGATCGATGACGAGTCAGTGGCTGAACCTCCGACCAGCTGAGTTTTAGAGTTTGGACCTCAGGTTTCTGTCTCCAGGGCTCCAGGGCGGAGCAGGAAACACAGCAGCTAACGTGAAGGTGACGACTGACTGAGCTGCAGAGCCGCATGTCAGCGAGCAGTGTGTGTGTTTGTGTGTGTGTGTTCAGAGTGTGTGTGTGTGTGTGTGTGTGTGTGTATCAGGGCCTCTCTGTTGAGTCATTCCCGAGTTAAGAAGTGAAAATGAAAACTTGGTTCTGTGTTTCTACGTCTCCAGACCAAACCCTTCGCCTCGTGGTCTTATCAGCTCGGCTCAGAGACCAGGACGCTGCAGCTGATAAGGACGAGACGGGACCACACACACACACACACACACACACACACACACACCTAGAAACACCTACAACATAAAGACACTTCAAAACGGTTAAAAACACCTCAAGGTCAGTAAAAACGCAGCCCATGTGCACTGTCCTGGTAGCTCCTCCCCCAGGAGGAGGCTGCTCCTCCTCCCACTCCTCCCACTGATCTATCGGGACATATGAAGCGCTGGTCACTCATTAACGTCATCATAAAGTCTGAGGATTAATTATTGGCCCGCAGGCGCAGTGGGAGCGTGTGAAGGTGAACGTTCATGTGTTCATAGTGTTTCTGTCACATGAACGACGAGGAGTCAGTCGTGGTCTGAACCTGGAGCACATGGACACGTCAGTCCCAGTGATGGAGCCTTGATGTTGGTCGGTCCATCCACTCCTCTGCCACAGTATCTACTGCCTCATTGACTTTTAATTGATTTTAACAAGTGAAGCTGTAAACACTTTGTCTGTTCCGTGTTTGGGACCAAAAAATGAAAACGGAACAGCAGGTCTGAGAAATCCTGGTGACTGATTTAGTTTGAAGTTGTTGTAATTGCTTTAAGTTGTTTTGATGTAATCATTTTTGGAGGCTCCGCCCCCTGCCTTGCTCGTTACTACTGCTAAACCTAACGAAGCCAGAGAAGACTCACCGTGGAGGACCTGAGGATCTTCTCTTCCTACCAACATCCTCCACCCGCTCTGGTCATTCAGTCGATGTCTGTGTGTTCACTCACCGAGGTTCTGGAAGCCCACCGTGCAGGGAGCGTCATCAAAGTCCACACAGCTGATGTCCAGAGGGTCCAGCTGAGCCATGTGATGGCCTCGCACCTGGGGGGGAGGTCAGAGGTCAGAGAGGACCTGGAACCTTCTAACTGAGCCTTCCTGTTCTCTACCAGCTCTGGTTCCATCACAGCCTCAGAGTCTGTTCTACATCCTGTCTGTAGCTGTGGGTTCATGCTGATTTGGCAACCTTCTAAATAACCCCTTCTAGGTTTTCTGTGCCTTTTTAGTTTTATTTTGAAAGGCTGTAAGTCTGTTCAACTGTTGAACAGACAGCAAACTCTGTGAGGCTCCCTTGTCAATCATATGGACCCGACCACATTCATTCATTTCTTTAAGCTCTGATATCTCATTAATCATGGAATTATTTGCTAGTCGACCTCCATATTACATGCTGGCACAGGAAACTTTAGCTGCTGAAGCCGGTTATGAAATAAAATGACTGAATGAGTATTTCATGACGGAAAATGGTGTTTTTTGACTGGGTGTGTATTGGAGAAAGTGTTTTTTGGAGCCAGGCCTAGAGGATCTCTGAGGTACTGCAAGAAAAGTCACTTCAGAGTTGGCTTCATTTTTCGTACCGGAAGTCTACGTCCATCTTTATATACAGCCTATGGTTCAACAGTGGTATTTTATTTTGAAATCATGTTAGTTTGTTCAACAGTGGTATTTTATTTTGAAAGGCTGTTGGTAAGTCCGTGTGGCTGGACCGTCCACACCTGGTAGGCTCGTATCAGCGACTGCACGGCCAGGTGATCCTGCACCAGCTTCTCCAGGGTGGGCGGAGCCTCCAGCGGGGCAAAGGGGGCGGAGCCTATCGGCGGCGGGCTCTGATAGGCCGCCCCAGGTGGTGCCCCCGCGTTAGCGTTACGGAAAAATACGTCCCAGGACTGAAAGGAGAGAAACAAGACATGAGTCACTCTGTACCTCCTGCTCCCACTGCTCCTCCTGCTCCCACTGCTCCTCATGCTCCAACTGCTCCTCACGCTCCTCCTGCTCCCATTGTTCCTCCTGCTTCTCATGCTCCTTCTCCTCCCACTGCTCCTCATGCTCCAACTGCTCCTCATGCTCCCACTGCTCACACTGCTCCCACTGCTCCTCAGCTCCTCAGTCTCCAGGTCCTGCTATTGGACCAGCTTCCAACCATTACCTCCTGAACAGAACTTCACTCCCACTCCTAGAGGGCGTGAGTGTATGAGAGAGAGATGGAAACACTTTCTCCTCATTTCCAGGTCACATGACCCCACGAATAAAAACGATTGGTCAGCTGAGGGCCGACGGCTCGGGCAGAGCTCCATGCTGGGGCCCTGACCCTCTGGAGTCAGAAGATGACTGTGAGTGAATGGATGAAGCAGACCCTGACACCGGTGGATGAATGAGTGAATGTGAGGAGCTTTAGGAGGTCAGAAGAGGAGAAAAGGAGAGAAGAACCAGAACATTCACCAGGTCAGAGATGACCCAGGAGATGGAGTGGTGAGTACATGACGGACCCAGTCACTACAAACAGATGAACACGTTCATAAACACATTAATAAACATGTTAATAAACAGGTTATTAAACATGTTAGTAAAGATGTTCATAAACACGTTAATAAACATGTTAATAAACAGGTTATTAAACATGTTAATAAACATGTTCATAAACACTTTAATAAACATGTTCATAAACACGTTAATAAACACACCAATAAACATGTTAATAAACATGTTCATAAATATATGAATAAACGCGTTAATAAACATGTTCATAAATATATTAATAAACACGTTAATAAACACGTTAATAAACATGTTCATAAACATGTTCATAAACACGTTAATAAACATGTTAATAAACAGGTTATTAAACATGTTAATAAATACATTAATAAACATGTTAATAAATGTGTTAATAAACATGTTCATAAACATGTTAATAAACACACCAATAAACACGTTAATAAACATGTTCATAAATATATTAATAAACGCGTTTATAAACATGTTAATAAACGTTAATAAACATGTTCATAAACACGTTAATAAACATGTTAATAAATGCGTTAATAAACATGTTTATAAGTACATTAATAAACACATCAATAAACACCTTAGATCCTCAACGCTCAGCTCCTCCAGTCACAAAGCTTCATGACACGTGGAGACCAGAGGTCAGACACACACTCTCACACAGGCACACACACACACACACACACACACACACACACACACACACACACACACACACACACACACACACCCCTGGTCCACACAGAGCCGTGTGGCTGCAGGTTCCTGTCCAGCCAGGCAGCAGATCTCCTGGTTCATCTCATCCAGTCAGACTGGTCTGTGAGCTGCTGCAGCCACACAGCTCTATGTTTAGACTAGGGGTGTGTGTGTGTGTGTGTGTGCGTGCGTGTGCGTGCGTGCGTGCGTGTGTGCGCGTGTGTGTGTGTGTGTGTGTCCTGCCTGTTGTTTATCATGTATTGATTGTAAATCTGAGGTCGCTCGTTGGTTCCTGACGCTGAGGTTAAAGTTCCAGATAAGACGAGGCTCCAGCTCAGAGCTCCACAGGATGTTACTGAGGAGTCCTTCATCCTGAGACGTATCCATCCATCTGTCTATCTGTCTATCTATCTATCTATCTATCTATCTATCTATCTATCTATCTATCTATCTATCTATCTATCTATCTATCTATCTATCTATCTATCTATCTATCTATCTATCTATCTATCTATCTATCCATCCATCTGTCTATCTGTCTATCTATCTATCTATCTATCTATCTATCTATCTATCTATCTATCTATCTATCTATCTATCTATCTATCTATCTATCTATCTATCTATCTAACTACCATGATGACCTCATTGATGTTAGTCAGGAGAGAACATTTAAAGCAGCATAGAGACCTGACCCTGGGGGAGGTGTGTGTGTGTGTGGGGGGGGGCAGGTCTGTCCCAACCTGCTCTGCCTCCCACCAGCCCTGAGGCCACACACACACACACACACACAGTGCTCTGTACCTTGTGCACATTCCTGGGATTCTGCAGCCAGGCCAGGTACAGCTCCTCCAGGTAGTTGGAGCTGGTTCCGTTCAGGAACGGTTCAGCAGCGACCGACGTGTTCAGACGCCTGGCGGGCGGCAGCGTCCCCAGCAGCTGGAGCTGTGATTGGCTGAGGGCCACCAGGGGGCGGAGCCTGGCCACAGAAGTCCTGAAGCGGTGCATAGCTGCAGGACCACTGCAGATCCTCCACAGAGATCCTCAGAGAACCTCCTCAGATCAGCTGCTCCTCCTCCTGATGCTCCACAGATCAGCTGCTCCTCCTCCTGATGCTCCACAGATCAGCTGCTCCTCCTCCTGATGGTCCTTAGATCAGCTGCTCCTCCTCTTGCTGTGAGTCTGTAGAGTCAGAGACACAAAGACTCAGACTCAGAGACTCAGACACAGAGACACAGACACAGACACAGACACAGACACAGAGACAGAGACACAGAGACAGAGACACAGAGACACAGAGACACAGGGACAGAGACACAGAGACACAGAGACACAGGGACAGAGACACAGAGACACAGAGACACAGAGACACAGAGACTTTGTGGTTGTCTTGGAATCTTTCTCCAGAACAATAAGGAGGACCAGCAGTGATGCTCCACACAGAATTATTTGTTTATTATTTATACTACAACTCAATTATTATTGTTAAAGTTGTCATATTGTGCTCCTCAGTGTTGGTCATGTACTTACTGCAGAGTGAACGTGATTTCTATCTATGTACTGACGTACTGCAGGTACCATAGGTTTCACTGCAGATACTACATAGTTAGAAGTGTTGTTTTTTGGCAGGCAGGTCCATATGATAGGTACTACAGGTACTACAGGTACTCTTCAGTTTATTACTCTTACAGTTTATTACTTTACTGCTGTTTAGTTTACTTGCACAAAATCAGTTAGACATTTATATTTTTATTGTCGTTTATACACTTTTCATGTTTTTATAATTCTCATGAACTATCCAAAAAGTGCGTCTCTCTATTACAGGTACTACATGTACTACAGGTCATATGCGCTGCAGGAACTACAGGTACTGCAGGTACGAGACAGGTAGATTCTGTCTCTTTTAGCTCTTTTTTTTAATAAACAGGCAGATAGCTCAGATACA
Organism: Karalla daura; assembly: GCA_029224185.1. Taxonomy (NCBI): domain Eukaryota; kingdom Metazoa; phylum Chordata; class Actinopteri; order Chaetodontiformes; family Leiognathidae; genus Karalla; species Karalla daura. The sequence goes on along the minus strand of CM055201.1, from coordinate 23,646,635 downwards.
TCATGTACTCCATGTACTGCAGGTACGACCTGTGACCTGGTTCTCTGTTGAACGTCTGTAAATAAAAACTTTGTTTTTCTCGTTCAGTCTGAGACCAAATCCTCCGAGAGTTCACGAGACAAACCTGTCCTCGTGCCCCCGGTGTCCGGACCCGGCTCTGGGTCCGGGTCCGGGTGCGGTCCAAACCCGGGGTCTCTGCCTGTCTCTGTCGGTCACTCACCGGGGAACCCTCCGCTGTCCTCGCGCTGCTTCCTCGTCCGCCGCTCGCGCTCTCTCTCTGGAGAATCCGGAGCTGAGCGCGCTCTCGCGTCTCGCGCGTGCGACTGTCCGCGCGTGTGGTGGCAGCCGCCTCTGGGGGGCGCGCGCCCCGCATCTTCTGTCCGATCTCGCTGCTGCCGCTGAGTGACGTCACACCGGCGGGGCTGTCACGCGGGACAGCGCGAGTTTTAACAAAATAAACATTTAAACAGGTTTAATTTCCTATTCAGAGGCTTTTAAATCCGGAACATAGGTTATTATTAAAGTGAAAGTATTTTTATCTTTATTGTCTTTTATTTTAATACATATTTGTTTTTAAAATAGTTGTTTTACAGCTGCTGGCGTAGACGTAGCTAGAATAAAAATGACTGAGATCATCGCCAAAGTTAACTTGATCCAAACATGACACAATCTATGACAGAACACTAGCAGAACAGTAAAACTATGCTACTAACTATACGTTATGTTCTGGACACTCTTCAGAACCTGAAGCTGTGTGAAGGTTGATTATTGATCTCTGGCCTCTGATCGATACTGGTCACAGATACTGATGCTGCAACACTAAGAGGAACTTCTCCATCACAGAGTGGAGATAAAAACCAGGAGGCAACACTCTGCATCATCGATTTATTGGTTCACACACTGATTACACCTGATCACATCTCCATATTGATAAGACTTGGAATGAACACCGGAGGAATCACCACCACCACCACCACCATTATTAATATGATCAGTCAATGAAGAGAAGAAGACATGAGAGCAGCTGCCTGCTCTGCAACCTTTAGTTAGTTCACTGCTGCTCTGCAAACGTCTGCCCACAGCGAGCGGCTGCAGGGAGGAGTCCTGGAGTCCTGGAGTCCTGGAGTCCTGGAGTCCTGGAGACGGGTTGAAGTGGCCCCCAGGAGCCGGCGTCGCTCGTCCTCCGCACGAGAAGAAGAGGACGTCTCCAGGAGGCTAAGCGGTCGCTGTCACGCCGTCTTCAAAGTTTGAGTCATGTCAGACCTCCAGGTTTTAGCTGTGGTTTGATTTGTGTGTTATGTTTGTGTGTTATGTATTTTCTCATAATTATAAAACATTGATTTAAACTTGGTCCTGCGTGAGCTTGATCCTCACTGGAGGTCAATGACCTAGTTGTACCTGAAGCTCCATCTGAACCTCACCTCAGTTACTTCTAAAGTGCTTCATAACAGGTGGTAAATAACCTCTCTGCTGCTGAGACAGATGCTAGTAAACATCTGGTTAATGTTCAGCAACATTAACCAGGTAAACAGATTAAACCCGGGGAGTATTTCAGAGGTTCATGGGCAGACGACTGCAACTCTTCATGCTGCCATGAGAATTTTTCAACAAGAAAATAAGAAGAAAAGAGCCAAAATCATTTTAAAACAGAATAGAATGATGTTAAACTTGTGTGTGTTATTCCTTCTGCTGTGGCTCAGTCTGAGCTGTTCGGGGCAGCGCCCCCTGGAGGACGTGACCGGTACTGTTTTCCCTGGACGTTCGAGGCAATAAAACTGAACTTTGAACTGAACAAACACAATGTGTGAGACTTGACGTTTCCATACTGCAGCCTTTGAACTCCCGTTCCAACACCTCCTCCTTAAAACTCCTCAATGATCTGAATAAACAGAGTGGGAAACAGTCTGCGCCAGCCTCCTCCTGTGTCCACTCCCTCCTATCAACACTCATGTTTCTGAACCGTTTAAAGCCACGAGTTCAGTCCCGAGAGAGGAAAGAATCAAGGAACAAAAGCACGAAACACCAACTTACCGACGTTAGGAACTGGGAGCGTCATGCAGTTACAACCAGCGAGGGCTTAGTTTAGGGTTCAGGGTCAAAGTCAGCACGATGGAGCTGGGAGCGTTTCAACACGGTCACAGTTTCAGAAGATAACTTCAACGTTCAGAACATGAGTTACATGTCAGCATGCTGCAGGGCGGGCTCAGAGCGACCAGGACCAGGAGGAGCAGCCACAGGAAGCACACAGGGAACATGCCCGGCATAAAAAAGGGAGAAGAAGAAGAAGAAAGGGAAGAAGAAGAAGAAGAGTAAAGGTTTGGAATCAGAGAGAGACTGTACAGCTGAGAGAGACAACCACAGAGCGAGAGCAGCGGGGGGTGCGGGGGCTCTGCTGCAGGCGGGGGTCAGAGGTCAGAGAGAGGAGGGGGCGGAGCTCCTGACTCCACCCCCCACCCCCCCACTCCAACATCAGCACCTCCTCTGCTCCTCGTCCTCCAACCTCCTGGAGACAGACAGACAGACAGTCAATTAGTCAGTCAGACAGACAGATGTGTTCTACAACCCTGTTTATAGCTCTGTTCCTTTCATGCTGACGTGGCAACCACATGCATTCTTTACTCTGATTGGCTGTCTCTGCTCCACTCATGTCCATGGTCATCTCAATGAGCTACATTTACTGAGATTTAACTGTTTCAGCCTCTATCAGCCTCTAAACTCAGCCACCAGCCTCTACCTCTCAGGCCTGTAACCTCCAGCCTGTGACAGCCTCTAACATCCTCTATCGACCTCTACCAGCCTGTAACATCCTCTAGCAGCCTCTATCAACCTCTACCAGCCTCTAACATCCTCTATCAACTTCTATCAACCTCTACCAGCCTCTAACATCCTCTACCAGCCTGTAACATCCTCTAACATCCTCTAACATCCTCTACCAGGCTCTATCAGCCTATACCAGCCTCTAACATCCTCTAGCAGCCTCTAGCAGCCTCTAACCTCAGCCCTGCAGCGGGGCGGCCGGGGCTCCTGAGCAGTGGAAGTGGACGTTCTGCCAGCGGCTCTCTCTGCGGTGCCAGACCCTGGTCTCCTCTGATTGGCTGGAGCGAGGCCGGCCCTGGCCGTCCACGAACTGGGTGAGGCGGATGTAGGCGATGCAGGCGGCGTCGTCTCCGATCATGTGGACGTGAGGGTTGAGGATGGTGGTGTGGATGGGTTTACTGTTCTTAGAGAGGACTGAGAGGAGCAGGAGCAGGAGGAGGAGCAGCAGGAGGAGTCACTGGTTAGACAGCCATACTCAGTCACAGTGCTGAGGAGTCACAGAGGTGGTCTTACGGTTGTCGAAGTAGAAGCGGTGGAA
>CM055201.1:23633280-23638280 GCA_029224185.1 Karalla daura | reverse complement strand
TCCAGACCTCCATCATCTCTGGTCCAGACCTCCAACACCTCTGGTCCAGACCTCCAACACGTCTGGTCCAGACCTCCAACACCTCTGGTCCAGACCTCCAACACCTCTGGTCCAGTCCTCCAACATCTCTGGTCCAGACCTCCAACACCTCTGGTCCAGACCTCCTACATGTCTGGTCCAGACCTCCGGCACCTCTGGTCCAGACCTCCAACACCTCTGGTCCAGACCTCCAACATCTCTGGTCCAGACCTCCATCATCTATGGTCCAGACCTCCAACACCTCTGGTCCAGACCTCCTACACGTCTGGTCCAGACCTCCAACACCTCTGGTCCAGACCTCCAACATCTCTGGTCCAGACCTCCAACACCTCTGGTCCAGACCTCCTACATGTCTGGTCCAGACCTCCAGCACCTCTGGTCCAGACCTCCAACATCTCTGGTCCAGACCTCCAACATCTCTGGTCCAGACCACCAACACCTCTGGTCCAGACCTCCTAGACGTCTGGTCCAGACCTCCAACACCTCTGGTCCAGACCTCCAGCACCTCTGGTCCAGACCTCCTACACGTCTGGTCCAGACCTCCAACACCTCTGGTCCAGACCTCCAACACCTCTGGTCCAGACCTCCAACACGTCTGGTCCAGACCTCCTACACCTCTGGTCCAGACCTCCAACATCTCTGGTCCAGACCTCCAACACCTCTGGTCCAGACCTCCAACACGTCTGGTCCAGACCTCCAACACCTCTGGTCCAGACCTCCAACATCTCTGGTCCAGACCTCCAACATCTCTGGTCCAGACCTCCAACACGTGTGATCCAGACCTCCTACACCTCTGGTTAGTAGAGTCATGGAGAACATTCTGGAAACGTCACTTCTTTAAGTGTTTGTGGTAAAAACCCACATTTCTCTGATGTTTCAGTCTGCCTGTCTGTCTGTCTGTGTGTCTGTCTGTCTGCCTGCCTGTCTGTCTGCCTGCCTGTCTGTCTGTCTCTCTCTTCAGCAGATGGTGAATGAGAGCAGTGACAGATGTGCATCTCTGCAACATCTGTCACATGTAAAGGAACAAACATCAACTGCATTTTAAACCACGGTAATGTTGCTCCTGCTCCTCCTGCTCCCCCTGCTCCTCCTGCTCCTCCTGCTCCTCTGACATGGACATGCTGTAGAACTAGTTCACAGAGACGAGGTGAAGCTGCAGACCATCATCCAGATGTTCATCATTCCTCAGCTCTGTGACGCCCATTAGCTCTCAGCTATACCCTTGTCCTGTTTTTTTTGTGTAATTTGTTTATTTTTATTGACTGTATATATTGTGTTTCCCTCTTCTTTTTAAAGATCTTTTCTATTTATTTATATTTTGTATACTCCTGACATGGAGCTTTTACTTCACTGTACCTGTATAAACAGCAAATTACAGTGTCATGAGTTCTACTTATGACTTTATATTTGAACTTCACGAGATCGACTGAATTCAGCCCCAGTTAAACTCTTAGCAGCTCTCTCTCTCTGCTGCCAGAGGATAGGTGTGTGTGTGTGTGTGTGTGTCTGTGTGTGTGTGTGTGTGTGTGTGTGTGTGTGTGTCTGTGTGTGTGTCTGTGTGTGTGATCCCGAAATAGCAGACTGCGTGACGTCGGGGAGCAGCAGAGGAGAAACTGAGAGAACTTATGTAATGAGAGATTAATCATCTGGTGGGAAATAATCTGAGATTAGCATCAGGCAGGGAGGGGGAGGGAGGGGAGGGGGGGGGGGCAGGTTAATGACTGAGAGTGTGTCAGAGAAACAGGTCAACAGGAGGAGGAAGAGGAGCAGGAGGGTGTGAGAATGTTGATTCTTCACTATCAGAGATGTTTTGGGTGCTCCCAGACTGACAGCGTTGCTAAGCTAACAGGCGCTGCTGTCTGGATGTGGAGCTGATGTCTGGATGTGGAGCTGCTGTCTGGATGTGGAGCTGCTGTCTGGATGTGGAGCTGCTGTCTGGATGTGGAGCTGCTGTCTGGATGTGGAGCTGCTGTCTGGATGTGGAGCTGCTGTCTGGTGTGAGCAGCGCTGTAGGGGGGAGGAGACGAGCCGCACACACACAGGAAGTGGCTCCACCCAGTTGTGAAGTCCAGGCTGGTGCAGGAGCTCCATTCCCACAACCACCAGTCTGAGGTCTACCTCAGGCTCAGCAGGGACCAGTTTACTGCCTGTCCAGTAGATCTGGGGTCCCAGAGGTCAGGAACCTGGATTAGCTGCTCCTCCGTGACAGTTCTGGAGTCCTCGTGACCCAACAACCTCTCAGGGAGCACGTGTCACATCATCTCATTAATAAGTGTTTCACACTGACACACTTTGAATGTAAAACAGTGTTCCTATTAGAAAAAATAGTGCTCTCCTCTTATTTGCTGACTATGCAGGTGCTGATTGTCTGTTGAAGTGAAGGAACGTTCAGTTTGATTTTCAGATCCTGATCCTTAAATCCCTTTAGGACAGAAACACGTTTCCCTTTTGCTTGAGGTTCTTTGTGTTTAAACAGAACGTGTTCTTAACGCCCTCCTGATAGGGTTGCGTGTTTGTTTTAAACTTGTTGTTCAGAAAGAACATTTTGTTTTGAATATGGCCCCTGGCCTCAGCGTCTCATTCTGTTCATCACTACGACTGATTCTGTCCTGGTCCTCCTGGAGCGGCCTGCTGCCTCCTGGAGGCTGGAGGCTGGAGGCTGGTCAGAGGCTGAGAGGAGCAGTGACAGCAGCACACACACACACACACACACACACACACACACACACACACACACAGATACACAGATATAGACACACACGCATAGATACACACACACACACACACACAGAGACAGATACACAGATACACACACACACACGCACAGACACACACACATGCACACACACACACACATTTGCAGCATGCAATGAGAACAGGTGTGGGGTTTGTGGGGGTGAGACGTGGGGAAGGGTTGATCGGTCAGGGGTGAGAGGGTTAACCCTTCAAAATAAAAGCTGGTGGTCACGCTGCCTTCATGTGATCATTGAACAGTAACGGAACTCTACCTTCACCATGTTAACCAACTCTACCTTCACCATGTTAACCAACTCTACCTTCACCATGTTAACCAACTCTACCTTCACCATGTTAACCAACTCTACCTTCACCATGTTAACCAACTCTACCATCACCATGTTAACCAACTCTACCTTCACCATGTTAACCAACTCTACCATCACCATGTTAACCAACTCTACCTTCACCATGTTAACCAACTCTACCATCACCATGTTAACCAACTCTACCTTCACCATGTTAACCAACTCTACCATCACCATGTTAACCAACTCTACCTTCACCATGTTAACCAACTCTACCATCACCATGTTAACCAACAGCTGTGAGTTTGACTTCAAAGCAGCATCAGACATCAGACTTCCTGTTGGTGCTGACTCTGGCGCCCCCTGGGGACCACAGCAGGACAGTTCCTGTCTCCAGTCAGACGTCACCTGGTCATCACGGGTGTAGGTGTTACTTCTCATTTAGCTCTAGTACTTATCATTTATTCATTATTTTTAGTTTTACACTGTGTGGATTATTTTCTTCTCCTTGTGACAAACCTGCTGTCAGCCACGGTCAGGGTCTTCTGATTCGATCAGTGTTGAAATAACTTACGTAGCACTACGTTCATTCCTCATGTCATTAGGATCAACTCTGACCAAATGGAAGTTTTGCTCTTTTGCTTTGGTTTGTTAGATGTTTTGATACATTTTCTACAACGATGGAGTTTTATCTATCCCATCTAGATAAACTCTGAACCACAGAGGATGCAGGATATAGGATGCAGGATATAGGATGCAGGATGTGAGGTTGTGAGGATGCAGGATGCAGGATGTGAGGATGCAGGATGCAGGATGCAGGATGCAGGATGCAGGATGCAGGATGCAGGATGCAGGATGCAGCAGCTCCTACCTTGACATCGGCCTTCTTGTTGAGGAGACTCTTGGCTGCTGCGGAGAGGCAGAAGGACACACCCTCAGATGGGAGAGTACACATCCTCACACACACTCAGGCCTCAACACACACACACACACACACGCTGGGCTGCAGGTGTGTGCAGATGCTACAGACTCGGAGGCTCAGGGAGCAAGCAGAGCAGTGTCCACATGTCCACACAGGGTGGCCGCACACAGCCCAGCTGGACATCCCGTCCCACCCCTCCCTCACCCCTCACCCCTCCCCCACCCCCCATCCCCTCCCTCCCACGCCCAGCTAAAAGACTCTAAAACCCTGACCAACACACACACACATTAAAAAGCCTCCATGCCTCTGGCACCTCCTCACCCTGATCCACTGGCCAAACATTAGATAAGCAGAGGGCGTCAGGCAGAGGAAATACAAGTCCAACTGATTCTAACATAATCCACACACACACACTCATGGAGAGGGAGGGATTAGGAGTGAAAGCATGAGGCGAGTGTAGCCGAGATGCAGGTGTGTGTGAGTGTGTGTGTGTGTGTGTGTGTGTGTGTGTGTGTGTGTGAACGGCCTCGCTGATCTCCAGAGCGCTGGATTAGGACGAACCACTGCAGAGTTGACTGATGCTGCAGGACCTGCTCCCATCACAGCCACAGGTCTTCATCAGCCTTCAGCAAACAGATGTTAGCAAGCACACCCCTTAGTGAGCATCTTCATCATCTTCATCTGCATCATCCTCATCCTCTTCTTCATCCTCATCCTCATCCTCATCTTCATCTGCATCTTCATCATCCTCATCTTCATCTTCATCTTCATCTTCATCTGCGTCTTCATCACCTTCATCTTCTCAGCTGCAGCTCAGTTTGCTTCAGCACACGTATACAGGAGAAACCTGCAGCAAAATGAGGAGGCCACTTACCTTGGCAAATCGTCCATCAGCAGAGGAGGAGCAGGAGGAGCAGGAGGAGCAGGAGAGATTTAGAAGCAAAGATTAAAACAAACTGTGGGAGATGCTGGTTTCCAGTCTAATCTACAGAATC
>CM055201.1:23623280-23628280 GCA_029224185.1 Karalla daura | reverse complement strand
GGACTCTAGACGGATAAACGGGATTAGAGACACTGGATGAGCAGTCGCCAGGGCAGGAAAAGGAGGAGGAGGAAGAAGAAGAGGAGCAGCAGATGTTATTGGAGCTGGGTCAGAGCCTGGATGCTGCAGGGACAGCAGCGACCACTGGGGGCGCTGCTCTGCGGTGTGGTTTATGCAGAGTGGGAGGACAATAAAAAACATCTGGAACATCAGTCCAGCTGCTCTGGGCGTTCAACAGCCTGGAGGTTAGCTGCTGATGGTTCCTGCCTCCAAGCTCAGAGAGAGAGAGAACAGAGAGAGAGGGAGAGAGAGGGAGAGAGAACAGAGAGAGAGAGAGAGAACAGAGGGAGAGAGAACAGAGAGAGAGGGAGAGAGAGAGAACAGAGAGAGAGAGATAGAGGGAGAGAGAACAGAGAGAGAGAGAGAGAGAGGGAGAGAGAACAGAGAGAGAGATAGAGAACAGAGGGAGAGAGAACAGAGAGAGAGGGAGAGAGAGAGAACAGAGAGAGAGAGATAGAGGGAGAGAGAACAGAGAGAGAGATAGAGAACAGAGAGAGAGGGAGAGATAACAGAGAGAGAGATAGAGGGAGAGAGAACACAGAGAGAGAGAGAACAGAAAGAGAACAGAGAGAGAGGGAGAGAGAACAGAGAGAGAGAGAGAGAACAGAGAGAGAGGGAGATAGAGAACAGAGAGAGAGAGAGATAGAGCTAGAGAGAACAGAGAGAGAGATAGAGAGCAGAGGGAGAGAGAACAGAGAGAGATAGAGGGAGAGAGAACAGAGAGAGAGATAGAGAACAGAGGGAGAGAGAACAGAGAGAGAGGGAGAGAGAGAGAACAGAGAGAGAGAGATAGAGGGAGAGAGAACAGAGAGAGAGATAGAGAACAGAGAGAGAGGGAGAGATAACAGAGAGAGAGATAGAGGGAGAGAGAACACAGAGAGAGAGAGAACAGAAAGAGAACAGAGAGAGAGGGAGAGAGAACAGAGAGAGAGGGACCAGAGAGAGAGGGAGAGAGAACGGAGAGAGAGAGAGAGAGGGAGAGAGAACAGAGAGAGAGATAGAGGGAGAGAGAATAGAGGGAGAGAGAACAGAGAGAGAGAGAGATAGAGGGAGAGAGAACAGAGAGAGAGATAGAGAACAGAGAGAGAACAGAGAGAGAGGGAGAGAGAACAGAGAGAGATAGAGAACAGAGAGAGAGAGATAGAGGGAGAGAGAACAGAGAGAGAGGGAGAGCGAACAGAGAGAGAGAGAGAGAACAGAGAGAGAGATAGAGGGAGAGAGAACAGAGAGAGAGATAGAGGGAGAGAGAACAGAGAGAGAGAGAGATAGAGGGAGAGAGAACAGAGAGAGAGATAGAGAACAGAGAGAGATAGAGGGAGAGAGAACAGAGAGAGAGATAGAGAACAGAGAGAGATAGAGGGAGAGAGAACAGAGAGGGAGAGATAGAGAACAGAGAGATTGAGAACACAGAGATATAGAACACACAGAGAGAGAGAGAGAGGTTGAGAGAGACAGAGAGAGAGAGAGAGAGAGAGAGAGAGAGAGAGAGAGAGAGAGAGAGAGAGAGAGAGAGAGAGAGAGAGAGAGAGAACAGAGAGAGGGAGAGAGAGAGAACAGAGAGAGGGAGAGATAGAGGGAGAGAGAACAGAGAGAGAGATAGAGAACAGAGAGAGAGGGAAAGATAACAGAGAGAGAGATAGAGGGAGAGAGAACAGAGAGAGAGATAGAGGGAGAGAGAATAGAGGGAGAGAGAACAGAGAGAGAGAGAGATAGAGGGAGAGAGAACAGAGAGAGATAGAGAACAGAGAGAGAACAGAGAGAGAGGGAGAGAGAACAGAGAGAGATAGAGAACAGAGAGAGAGAGATAGAGGGAGAGAGAACAGAGAGAGAGGGAGAGCGAACAGAGAGAGAGAGAACAGAGAGAGAGATAGAGGGAGAGAGAACAGAGAGAGAGATAGAGGGAGAGAGAACAGAGAGAGAGAGAGATAGAGGGAGAGAGAACAGAGAGAGAGATAGAGAACAGAGAGAGATAGAGGGAGAGAGAACAGAGAGGGAGAGATAGAGAACAGAGAGATTGAGAACACAGAGATATAGAACACACACAGAGAGAGAGAGGTTGAGAGAGACAGAGAGAGAGAGAGAGAGAGAGAGAGAGAGAGAGAGAGAGAGAGAGAGAGAGAGAGGTTGAGATAGAGAGAGAGAGGGGTTGTGTATGTGGCCTGTAGAACTCGCCTCACCAGTCGGCGGAGTCTAGAGTCCGGGGCTCAAAACGCTGTCGACAAGCAGGATGAGCTTGTTTTTTTTAACCATGAAGAAGAAGTGTTTGTTGTTGTTGTGATGGACACATGTTTAGGAAGTCTGCTGCTACACCCGCCTCTATAATCCAGCCCTATAATCTATAATCTATAACCCACCTCTATAATCCAGCCCTGTAATCTATAATATGTAACCCCCCTCTATAATCCAGCCCTATAATCTATAATCTATAACCCACCTCTATAATCCAGCCCTGTAATCTATAATATGTAACCCCCCTCTATAATCCAGCCCTATAATCTATAATATATAACCCGCCTCTATAATCCAGCCCTATAATCTATAATATATAACCCACCTCTATAATCCAGCCCTATAATCTATCATCTATAACCCACCTCTATAATCCAGCCCTATAATCTACAATCTATAACCCACCTCTATAATCCAGCCCTGTAATCTATAATATGTAACCCCCCTCTATAATCCAGCCCTATAATCTATAATATATAACCTGACTCTATAATCCAGCCCTATAATCTATAATATATAACCCGCCTCTATAATCCAGCCCTGTAATCTCTAATCTATAACCCGCTCTAATCTATAACCAGCCTCGAGCATCTGTGTCGCCCAAATACTAGGATCAGAGTTCTTTACATCTTGTTCTTCTTCATGTACTCCGGGGGCAGGACAGGCCTGTGTACAGATTTGTACTGCCCCCTGTGGTGGCCGAGAACATTACAGAGCTGGGAAGAAGTATGCAGGAAGCAGGGGGCACGGCAAGGGTAGGGTAGGGTAGGGTTAGGTTAGGTTAGGGTAGGTTAGGGTAGGGTTAGGGTAGGGTTGGGTTAGGTTAGGTTAGGGTAGGGTAGGGTTAGGGTAGGGTTGGGTTAGGTTAGGTAAGGGTAGGTTAGGGTAGGGTAGGGTTAGGGTAGGGTTGGGTTAGGTTAGGTTAGGTTAGGGTAGGTTAGGTTAGGGTAGGGTAGGGTTAGGGTAGGGTTGGGTTAGGTTAGGTTAGGTTAGGGTAGGTTAGGTGAGGTTAGGGTAGGGTAGGGTAGGGTAGGTTAGGGTAGGTTAGGTTAGGTTAGGTTAGGGTAGGGTAGGGTTAGGTTAGGTTAGGTTAGGGTAGGGTAGGGTTAGGTTAGGTTAGGTTAGGGTAGGGTAGGGTTAGGTTAGCTTTGGTTAGGGTAGGGTTAGGTTAGGTTAGGGTAGGGTTAGGTTAGGTTAGCTTTGGTTAGGGTAGGGTGAGAACTGAGTCAGGTTCAGGGCTGGACAGATATGAGCAGCTTCTGAAGCAGCTTCCAGGGAATACTCAGCAACCAGCCGTTCCAAACCTTCTGGAACAGGTAGATCCATGCTGCTCCAGGAGGCAGGTGTGGAGGCAGGGTTGTACACTCCCAACCTATAAATTCTAGTTGTGTATTTCTAGAGGATTCTGACGATTCAATCAGTCACACCAACTCATGATTTGATGTTAATCTAAATCTCATCTGTTTCTTAGGAGCACAGGGTGAAACAATGGTCGCGCGTGTGTGTGTGTGTGTGTGTGTGTGAGAGACCTACCAAACCATGCCTGCTGGTCTCCCTGCACCTCGATAGCCAGGCCGAAGTCCGCCAGCTTCACCGCTGCATTCTTACACTTGCTGGCCAGCAGCAGGTTCTCAGGCTGCAGGTAACACACACACACACACACACACACACACACACACACACACACACACACACACAGCTGAGTCAGTGGACAGGTGAGACCAGACACACATACACACACACGTCTACAGTAGTGTGAGACGTGTGAACATCCTGGACGTGTCAGGTGAGAAAGAGGAGCTGAGACCGCAAGAAATCACCATGTGAGAGTTTCATTCTGGTGGAGCAGAACAGCCAATCACAGCCCAAGGAGGAGGAGGAGGAGAAGGAGGAGGAGAAGGGGGAGGAGGAGAAGGAGGAGGAGGAGCCTCCACCTTTAAACCACACCTGTCTCTCTAAAGAAAACAGTAGGGATCAGTAAATCTGTCTGTCTGTCTACACCTGAGGCCTTCACCATTTTAATCTTCATCTTTGATCGTATGTTGTTCTTCAATCAGCTCTTTTTAGCAGGTTTTATTGTTGTTGTTGTTGTTGTTGTTGTTGTTGTACCTATTTATGTTTACTCTGATTTAATCTGCCTTTTAATCTAACACTTTGACATTTTACCCCAGACATGAAGTGCTCTAGAAATTAAATAAAGTCGTATTTGACCTCACCTGAGTGATGTCACAGCACTGACCCGCCCCCACATGTATCTCAGCATCAGCACTGAGGAGGTGCTACCTCCCTGTCATGTCCAGGTAGATCCACACTTCTAGAGCACACACACATGCACGCGCAGGCCGCTAAATGCTCATGCATGTGCCCACGGCCCCGTCAGCTCTGAGATGTGCTGGACATGCTTGACGTAGAGACGTAGAGACATAGAGACATAGAGATGTAGAGATGTAGAGACATAGAGACGTAGTGATGTAGAGACATAGAGACGTAGAGACATAGAGATGTAGAGACGTAGAGACGTAGAGATGTAGAGATGTAGAGACGTAGAGACGTAAGAACATAGAGATGTAGGGATGTAGAGACGTAGAGACATAGAGATGTAGAGACATAGAGACGTAGAGATGTAGAGATGTAGAGACTTAGAGACTGACTCACTTACCAGGGTCACACTGGGGGACGACACACACGACTTAAAGGAGACCTGGAACGCC
>CM055201.1:23598280-23615780 GCA_029224185.1 Karalla daura | reverse complement strand
GCCGAGGTTCACCTACCAACAGAGGAGCAGCGGCTCTAGTCTGAGCCTCTCCTCCGAGCTCAACTCAGCTCAACTTTATTTGTTCTAAGTGTCAGTTCATAACAGCCGTTATCTCAGGACACTTCACACAGAGAGCAACAACATGTCCACAGTGGACACTGTCCCCTGTCCTTAGACCCTCACAAAGGCTGAGGAACAACTCCCCAGAACAACCCTGACAGGGAGAACAAGGAGAAACCTCAGAGAGAGACAGAGGAGGAGATCCTCCCCCAGGAGGACAGGAGGACAGAGGAGGACAGGATAGAGAGATGCATGGACTGATGGCTGACAGTTTAGATTAAAGGTCAGAGACATTTTTTCTATAATAGTGATTTTTTTGTGAGAGAATTTTTGTTTTTTAGTTGGAGGAAATTTGCAGCTTTGAATCATGAGAGGATGAGAGGATGCATGACTTTGCTTTGTTTGTTCTTATGAATTATGGCAGAGGTGGAGGCCTTCTTCTACTGTCTTGACCCAAGTTTTCACCGTGAACATTCACTGCTAATATAACTGCTGCTACTGGTAGTCATACGAGAAGTGGTTTTTGCAGTAACAGTAGAAATAGCAGTAGTAACTGTAACTAACTGTAACTGTAATTTTTTGCCTTTTTTTAGTTCCATAATCCTGGCAGCAAAGCCCTCCATCAGCCCTCAGATTTCCACAGTTTTTAGTTGGTCAGATTATCGGCTCTTTAAAGAGGAGGAGATCTCTGGGTCTCTGGGTGCAGAGGCTCACAGCTCCTCTCCGTTTCATCCTCTGACACTCCTCCTTTCATTTGTGTTCCGCTGCCATGAACCCAGAGCTGAAGCAGGGAAAGCAGCCCGGTCCTCATCATCAGGTGCTCGTCCTCTCACCTGAGACTGAGGGCGTCGATGGGGGCACCTGGCTCAGGAAGCAGAGGCCGGCTGAGTGGAGGTGAGGCTGGGGCCCCCGGGGGCCACGCTAGCTGCCCACAGCCACACACAGCCGAGCACCTCTGTCGCTAGCACGGCTAATTTTATCTCACCTCAGGATTGTTACGCAACCAAACATGGCCCCCGGCAGCCCGGCCTCTCTCCCAGCCCTCCAACACGCATGCATCAAGTGAAGAGGAGACGGGGTGAGTAAGCAGGACGCCGCTCTCAACCTGGCGCCCGAGGAGTGTGAGAGCAGGAAGCGGCGCTGCAGCATGACAGGTGATCTGTGGGGGGGGGGGGCAGAGCCTGGAGCTGTTCAGCCCAGCATGTACCCAACCTCTCATCCTGCCTCTTATGTTCAGGGAGACGTGAGCAGATCTGAGGAGTCTGAAATGGAAAGTTCGGTCTGGGAAACATTAGCTTGACAGTCGTCCTCCCACTGGCTCCTAACCTGGCACCTCTGCCTCTGAGCCCAGCACGCTCCCTGCTGCAGACCAGGCTGGAAGCTCAGGAACAAGCTGCTGACAGTCTACAGAAGATAGCAGAAGGAGACCTGTCCCTCTGCTTGGAGAACGCCAGTCTATCTGAATGTGCATCAGGTCCAAAAACGTCTTCACATCCTGATTCATACAGAAAACGCAGACTCTGAACTCTGAAGCTAGACGTGTCGAAGGAACATCTAAACAGCTGGTCATTCCTGTGAGTGGCAGCAGACACAGCCAACCAGAGCTCAGCCTGCGTGTGGTTGCCAGGTCAGCATTAAGGAGCCAGATGTGAGCAGCCACAGACAGGAAGAGGAACAGCCTCTGATCCCAGCTACCTCCATATGCCATGAATAATCATCACCTTCCACTCTGACCCTGTCGTCCTATTAATGAGCTGTGAATAACACCTGATGAACAGTCTCCAAATCATCTGAACTTCTGTGTTCTAGACATCATAAACCCCTGAACGTGAACAGAAGTGTCCCTTCAATCTTGATAAATCCAGTCAGGTTTAATCAAAGAGAAGAGCTCACTTAGGAACCCGAACTCTAGAATCAATAATCTATAATCACCAGGGTAATTACCGATTCATGAAATGGTTGATTATTAGTGATTGAGATTAACAGCTGGTGCAGCTCAGGTAAACAACCAAACCCAACAGAAACTGAAATGAGGAAATAAACACACATAGTGACAGTAGAGGCAGAGCTGTTATCAGAGCCCACAGCTGCTGCTGCTCCTCCTGCATCTCATTGTCTTTAACTTATCACATCCCACACACACACACACACTGTCTCTCCCTCTCTCTCTCTCCCTCTCTCTCTCTCTCTCTCCCTCTCTCTGTCCCCCCCCCTCCCTCTCCCTCTCTCTCCCTCTCCCCCCTCCTCTCTCCCTCTCCCTCTCTCTCTCTCTCTCTCCCTCTCTCTCTCTCTCTCTCTCTCTCTCTCTCTCTCTCTGTCTCTCTCTCTCTCTGTCTCTCTCTCTCTCCCTCTCCCTCTCTCTCTCTCTCTCTCTCTCTCTCTCTCCCTCTCCCTCTCTCTCTCTCTCTCTCTCAGGAGGTCCCTGCCTGCAGTGAGAGCAGCTCTAAATTAAAACCTCGGCAGAAGAACTGAGAGCGTCGCTGAACTTGTTTTTTTTCACCCCTGTGCTGTGGAATAAATGTTCCTGTGAGGAAAGAGCTCCTCTGCCCACGCACAGCCTGACACACACACACACATTCTCTCTCTCACACACACACTCTCTCTCACACACACACACACACACACACACTCACTCGAAACACGGAAAGAGAGTCCACTTTGCATCTCATCCTGTGTCACCCATAAACTCTTTACTCCCCATGAATTTGTCTGCATCCTTTTACAGACCAAACACCCTCATCCATCCATCCATCATCCCTCTCTCTCTCCATCCTTCTCTCTTTCTATGTGTCTCGCCCTCAGATTAGCAGCTGATCAGCAGCAGAGGTCTGTGACTCTGCTTAGTGCCACTGTGATTAAAGCAGCTGATGATGTGGGAGCTTAATTCCAACACATCAACCTTTTCCCTGATATTAGCTCCGTTTGCCCTTAATTAGTCCCTGGCAGGGATGGAGGGAGAGGAGGGAGAGGAGGGAGAGGAGGGGGAGGAGGAGGAGGAGGAGTAGGAGGAAGTGGAAGTGGTCCCCCCCTTGCAGCTCCATCACCAGCAGCTTTTCAATAAAGTCTGATCATGTTAAATAAGTGCATCAGTTGCTGGGATTTAGCTCTGGGGCTTGTTTGGAGATGCATCCATCACTGCAGATGTGCGGGGCTCCATCACCTCCTCCTCCTCTCCTCCTCCTGCTCCTCCATTAGGGGTCATCAGGAGGAGGAAGAGGAGGAGGTGGGACTTACTTGCCGAGCTCCTCGTACAGCTGGTACTCGTCGGTGAAGCGTGTGCAGGTCGTGGCTGCCATGGTGCTCCTCCTGGACCGACCCAGTCCCCACTGCGCTGCGGCGCTGCGGACTGGAGGACCCGGCGCTCAGGCCCCGCCCACCGCGGAGCTCAGGCCCCGCCCACCGCGGAGCTCAGGCCCCGCCCACCGCGGAGCTTCTCCGGACGGACCGCACATGCACACACACTCTCTCTATCTCTCTCACATGCAAAAGGGCTCTCCCTCCATCCGGACCTACTAAATAAAACACATAATGTGTGAGCTCATAATAACGATAGAAAAAGTGGAATAAAGAGCAGAGGACTGATGGCTATTTACCTCATAACACGCACGGATAAATCACGCGTCTGTGTCCAGAAAGTGAAATTCACGCAGAAACCAACAGCTCAGCAGAATGACGTCACAAGTGTTTAGGCGCGAAGCTGAGCTGCTGTCGCTTAGCAACCGGTTAGCTCCCTCAGATGCTAGTTTTAGCTAGGTGCTATAGCCTTTTGTTTTTAGGAGGAAAACAACAAACGTTCCAGAGTGAAACAATGTCATGCTGCTGGGCTGTTTACCTCTACCACCTCTACTACTTCTAAAAGCCCACTGCAAAACATGAAAACCTGAAGACGAGTGAGATGGATTCTTTTTAAATATTCACGCATGGTTTATCTGTTAAGAACAAGTTCCTCTTACCACAAAACACTAGAACCAGGCCTATTTTATCTTAGAACTTCTGCCCCATTACATCTTCCTTAGAGCTTTAATAACAATAATAAAAATGTTCAGATTATTACCTGACCAGTGAAGGGCTCCTGATAAATGAATTTGTGTTTTTATAAATGAGTTGGAGAAGACATGACATGGTTCAAACAGGCTGTTTGTCTGACACCTGGAGAAGGCAGTGAAGCATCTCCAGACCTTCAGCGTGGTTTCAGATGCAGGACTTCACGTACCTCTCTCCTCCAGCTGAAGGGAAACAACTCTCACATCACGTGATGCTCCATCGCTCTGTCTTCCTCTCATCAGCTCTTTCTCTGCTCCTTCTTTCCATGTGAGGAGTGGAAGGTTGATGATAGGAGCTGAAGATGTGGAACAGTGAGTACCACAGCACCTTCCTGCTCACTGCAGATCATTCCTCAGCACAGGCTAATTCCCCCAGGGAGGGAATTCCAGTTACAAATTCATTATTTAAGTGAATGATCAGGGTGCTCAGAGGAAATTAAAGGAGTGCTCTACAAGCCTTTCATGTCTTTTCGCTGTTTGAATTAAAGATTAGCTGATAGTGTGATGGATGTTTACATATTGTATTCTTTAAAAGTTATCCGCATCGTATTTAACTCAATGTGGAACTTACAGAGGTATTATGCTACAGTCTTCAGGCTTTAAATGCAAGTCTCATGTCTCAGCCGATTAAAACTCCTTTGATTTTAACATGCATCAAACTTTAGTTTGCAACATCAAGAAAAATACATTCCAGTTGATATCAAACAAGTCTTTTATTTGACAGGTGTGTCTGTGGTTGTAGCATCCAGGCATGTTCACATCCATCTGCTGCTGCTTTGATCAGAAATAAGAAACCAGAGAGATCACAAGTTCTGACCTGGAAACCATTCCTCCGCAGCTCAGAAAGTGTCCAGTCCAACCAGTGGCAACACCTGTGACTCCATCCACCTATTTGTCATAGCACTGTCTATCTGAGCAGAATACATTTCACTTTACAGAACCTGATTGATGACAAATGGTACCATTCATACATTTAGATCAGTTGGAAAAATCTGCATGCAGATCAAAATGAATAAATTCTGTCATAACCTCAGCCTGCTGGTCTTCAGGTGAACCCCTGGCACTTTCCCCTTCCACATGCTGTATAAGGTCATGTGATCTGTGTTGAGGCTGTTTTGTTTTGATCATTGTCACTGTTGGTGTTGTTATTCTTATTGCTGATACTGTTGTTACCTTCTCCACATTCTACCCGCTCTGCCCCTCAGCCCAGCCCAGTCCCTCCAACTACTCCCAGAATGCTACAACTAGCAACCATGAAATAAATAATATCAGTATCGATGTTTCTATGTGACAGGTGGAGTTTAGTAAACGGCACCTGCTGTAGAGTGAATCTGCTTGGCACTACAAGGCACTCAGACCTGTACGGTGTGTCTAAGCTGCTGGACAAGACGGGTTTGAAGAAGGAAAATCAAAATAGAATAGAAACAGACTGGAACAGATGGACATGAGACTGTGTGTGTGTGTGTGTGTGTGTGTGTGTGTGTGTGTGTGTGTGTGTGTGTGTGTGGATGATTTGTCTCTGCAGCTTTCTGCTTCTGATCTTAACACTGCAGCAGTGGAAGGAAACAAGTTAAAGGTACTCTATGTTCTTCAGTTTTCCAGAAACTGTTCAGATTCAGGCTGATCTTGGATGGAGGCAGTCTGGAAAACTGGTCTGAGGATAAAAACTCTAATAATAAGAGGTTGACTCTGGCAGACAGACAACTGTTGAGGAAGAACGCCTGTCTGTCTCATCAGAGGTGGAGTCAGGTCCTTCAGTCAGCAGGTCTGAGGCTTCGCTCCAGCTCAGTGTGTTTCGGTTCAGTTCTCCGGCCTCAGAACTGCACGGCGCTGGGCGGGATGTCGAACATGGACGGGTCGAACTGTTGTCCTCTGAACGGGGAGCCCTCAGCATCCCAGCCCTTCTTCAGCATCTCATGCACTTTCTGTGGAGACAGCGCCACCCAGAGGTCAAATTAGCAAACCTCTCGGGAGGTCCATCTAGTCCTCTGTGTTTTTTTCCTTGGGAAGCCAGATCAGCTCACGCCATGTGCTGCTGGGGGCCAGACCTAAGCCCCTGCTCAGATAGGGCTGTGTGTGTGTGTGTGTGTGTGTGTGTGTGTGTGTGTGTGTGTGTGTGTGTGTGTGTGTGTGTGTGTGTGTGTGTGTGTGTGTGTGTGTGTGTGTGTGTGTGTGTGTGTGTGTGTGTGTGTGTGTGTGTGTGTGTGTCTGTGTGTGTGTGTGTGTGTGTGTGTGTGTGTGTGTATGTCCCTCACCATCTCGTGGCTCTGCGGCTTGCCCTGCAGCTTCTGGTGGTAGTCGAAGGTGAGTCGGTCCAGCACGGCGTGCTCCTCCTCGTCCACCGTGGCCATGGAGCGCTCCCGGTTGATCTGGTTGATGTCGATCTCCTGCTCGCCCTTCAGCACCGCCGACCACCACACCTCCGACGTCTTGTTGAGTGACAGCTGAAGGTCAGAGCACAGACATGTCAGCCCAGGCCTCACACACCTACACTGATCTAGATGCAAGCTTTTCAGCATCTCACAGACGGGTTCAATTACAATACCATCCAAACACACACCCACTCAGAGTGACCCCTGGACTCCCTCAACCATCAGACAGTTACATGAGTTACAGCTACATCATGTCAAGGTGACAGTGTGGGCCTCCTAAAAAGGGACTTAATGGGAGAAAGTGTGTGTGTGTGTGTGTGTGTGTGTGTGTGTGTGTGTGCACCCACCACCACACAGTTCCCAGGCTCCAGGCTCCACAGTGAGTCCTCAGTGTTGATCTTGTGTGTGAACTCTCCCTCCATCAGCGTTTTCTCTGCAGCTCCGTCCCTCACACACACCTTCATCCTGCTGCTCTGGAGAGTCACACTCACCTGGGACAGGGAGACAGACAGAGGGTGAGACAGACAGGTGAGACAGACAGAGGGTGAGACAGACAGAGGAGGAGACAGCGCTACTCACCTGTCTCCCTTTAACGACAGTCTCGGGGACAAAGATTCGAACCTCCAGGTCGGTGTAGTCCTGAGACCAGCTGTAGGTCTCCCTCACTGCCCCGTTATAGCTGTCAGGGTTAGACTGGAACTGCCCCTGGGCCCTGACACACACACACACACACACACACACACACACACACACACACACACACACACACACACACACACACACACACACACACACACACACACACACACACACACACACACACACACACACACACACACACACACACACACACACACACACACACACACACACACCGGAGTACTTAAAGTGAAGTATGAATGTTAACTGCACTAATAGGCCAGGTTATGGGTGCCAGGTCAGGTTAAGTGTGACAGGTCAGGTTATGGGTGACAGGTCAGGTTAAGAATGCCAGGTCAGGTTAAGGGTGCCAGGTCAGGTTAAGGGTGCCAGGTCAGGTTGGAGGTGACAGGTCAGGTTAAGGGTGCCAGGTCAGGTTGGAGGTGACAGGTCAGGTTAAGGGTGCCAGGTCAGGTTGGAGGTGACAGGTTAAGGGTGCCAGGTCAGGTTGGAGGTGACAGGTCAGGTTAAGGGTGCCAGGTCAGGTTAAGGGTGCCAGGTCAGGTTGGAGGTGCCAGGTCAGGTTGGAGGTGACAGGTCAGGTTGGAGGTGACAGGTTAAGGGTGCCAGGTCAGGTTGGAGGTGCCAGGTCAGGTTGGAGGTGACAGGTCAGGTTGGAGGTGACAGGTCAGGTTAAGGGTGCCAGGTCAGGTTGACAGGCTGGCCCCCATTAAACAGCTTCCTCACGTTTCTGCAGCTGAGCTGCTGCTGCCTGCTGCTGCCTGAGGTGCAGCTCCTGGACTTGGTCCAGGCTGAGGAGCAGCAGCAGCTTCAGCTTGAACCTCTCCTGCATCTGGGGTGGAGTCCTCCTCCTGCTCCTCCTGCTCCTCCTGTTCCTCCTGCTCCACCGGCTCCTCCACCACCTCCAGCTCCTGCACGGCTGCAGGAACAGGCTGAAGCTCCTCTCTCCTCAGATGATCGCTCAGCTGACGCTCTCTGTCCTGATCAGCCATCTTCTCAAACAGCTTGTAGGTCTGGAGAGGGTGAGAGGGTGAGAGGGGGGAGGGGGGGGGGGGGGGGGGGGGGGGGGTGCTGTGTTTGTTTGTTGTGGACTGTGAAAGTGATGGTGCTGAACTGAATGATTTCCCTTTAGGGATAACTACAGAACCATGTTCTCTTCCACAGTGAGGAAGCTCCGCCGGGCTGCATGCTAACAGAGCCACTACCTCCAGGTTCAAAGAGGAGGTGCTGCTGAGTCTGTGAAAAGCAGCAAGTAAAACAATGCACAATTCATTTGAATAATTATTTTAAATTGTTAAAATAGGGAAGCTCAATAAGATCGATCGATCTGCCATCTACTAATCTGGTCTCAGACAAGCATAGCATGCGGAATTAAAAAGAGATAATACATGAAAAACGGAACTTCTTCCATTTGTTATTGTGAGTTTTGGAGAAACTGCTTGCCATTTTATACTCTCATATTGTTTCAGATTGTTTTCTAAAGTCGTTCTTTTCTTGCAGGATGATCCGTAGATCACCGCTCGGGTTTGTGTTTTCATTACTCATGTCTGAGCTACGACAGGAGAGCGAAGGAGGTCCCAGGCCTTTACCACACTGGCCTACTCCCCTCTACAGGTGGGAAAAGTGACCCGTCCCGGGGCTGCTCCAGTGAGAGGAGGAGCAGGAGCAGAGTGAGGTCCTCCGAGCAGCAGGGCTGCTGCTGGTGAGGTGGAGCACCCAGCTGCTGCCACAGGGACAATGCATCGACTGATGGAGACGCTGCAGTTGGCAGTACTGGAACCTCTGTGCACACTGTCAGCAGGCAGTCTGAAGGAACGGGACTTCCTCACTATTGCTGGAGAAAATGTGAACAAGGAAGAATAGGGCGTCGTTGATCCCAATGCTAATCACCTGCAGAGGGAGGAGTTACAGTCACTCCCAGTGCGGGATGTCAGAGCATCTATCGGTAGAAGTCAAGGTAACTGAGCTCCACGCTCAGGTACTTATGACTGAGCTCTTCACTAAATTACAAGCAAAACCAAATGCAGAGAAATGGATAAGACAAGACACAAGTGACTATACAGCGAGACAACAGGCCCGCGCCTTCTACTGGGAGTACCTGTAGCGGACAACGCCCAGGTCACCACAGTCATCCACACAATGCCAGTCTCAGGTCCAGGTCCAGATCTGACCCCTTCCCCCTGACTTCAAAATACCAGGACAGATCAGAGAACCTGGACTAAGAGATCGCCTCACTTAGCTTAGCACGACAGACTGAGCAGGGCCTCCTGAAGGGATTTCCTGAGACTGAGGAGGCTGATGTGTCATAAGAGCCATTGTTGCAGGGGTGCAAAAGTCAGCTTCAACGACCAACACTCAGACGGATACTTCGTTGTCATTATCAAGAAAAGAGCGCAACAGAATTATAGACAGCTGTCATCTGAAGTTCAGGGCATGAAGGAGATGCCTCAAAACTTCCACCTCCATACTCCAGATCTGAGGCACAAGAGTCTGTGTGCCTCACAGTCAGGTCACACATGATCTAGTGCAGGACAGAACACGTCTCTTCACTCAGTGATGGCTGGGCTGCACAATGGTCATATCAAACGAGATCTCCAGCCATATCTGGAACAAGCTGGTGTTTCTGCTGGACTGTAGTTTGAACAACTGGATGCAGCCTGCAGCAGGCGAGCAGCAGGCCGGGCCCCGTCTGCCCGCTGTCCTGCAGCACTGCCCTGAGCTGAGCTGCTCGCCCCGGCTTCACTGACATCTTTCACACCTTGCTGGACCCAGCATGCTTCAAGGCAGCAACCATCATCCCAGTCCCCAAGAAGACCACAGCCACAGACCTGGAGGACTACAGACCTGGAGGACCTGGAGGACTACAGACCTGGAGGACCTGGAGGACTACAGACCTGGAGGACCTGGAGGACTACAGACCTGGAGGACTACAGACCTGGAGGACTACAGACCTGGAGGACCTGGAGGACTACAGACCTGGAGGACCTGGAGGACTACAGACCTGGAGGACCTGGAGGACTACAGACCTGTCACCCTGACCTCTGTTGTCATGAAGGTCCTGGTCCACCTAAAGGGGATTTCTGATCCGGTTCTGGACCCACTGCAGTTTGCTTACAGGGCCAACAGATCCACTGAGGACACAGTGAATATGGCCCTGCACTGCGTCCTGGAACATGTGGACACCACAGGCAACGATGCCAGGATCCAGTTTGTAGACTGCAGCCGGGCCTTCACCACCATCCTGCCGTCCGTCCTGGAGCACCAGCTGTCCCCCCACTGCTGTGTCTCCCTCCACCCGTCAGTCAAACTCCTGAAGTTTGCTGATGATACCACCCTGGTGGGCCTCCTCTCCAACAGGGACGAGTCGGCCTACAGGAGGGAGATAGAGTGGAGGAGAGGAGGGAGGAGAGGAGGGAGGAGGAGAGGGAGGAGGTGGGCCTCCTCTCACAGGGACGAGTCTGCCTACAGGAGGGAGATAGAGTGGAGGGGAGGAGGGAGGAGAGGAGGGGAGGGAGGAGGTGGGCCTCCTCTCACAGGGACAAGTCTGCCTACAGGAGGGAGATAGAGCGGCTGCAGCGCTGGTGCAGCAGCAACAACCTGCTGCTCAATGCCGAGAAGACGGTGGTTCCCTCGTCACCCGGTTCCCTCGTCACCCGGTTCCCTCGTCACCCGGTTCCCTCGTCACCCGGTTCCACCGTCACCCGGTTCCACCGTCACCCGGTTCCCTCGTCACCCGGTTCCACCGTCACCCGGTTCCCTCGTCACCCGGTTCCCTCGTCACCCGGTTCCCTCGTCACCCGGTTCCCTCGTCACCCGGTTCCACCGTCACCCGGTTCCCTCGTCACCCGGTTCCCTCGTCACCCCGGTTCCCTCGTCACCCGGTTCCCTCGTCACCCGGTTCCCTCGTCACCCCGGTTCCCTCGTCACCCGGTTCCCTCGTCACCCGGTTCCCTCGTCACCCGGTTCCCTCATCTACTGGTTCCCTCGTCACCCGGTTCCCTCGTCACCCGGTTCCCTCGTCACCCGGTTCCCTCATCTACTGGTTCCCTCGTCACCCCGGTTCCCTCATCACCCGGTTCCCTCGTCACCCGGTTCCCTGCTACAGCTACAGACCTCGCCAAGCTGCAGCGGGTGCTTCCATGTGTGGAGCAGGTGATTGGCCGTTCCCTGCCCCCCCCCCCCCCCCCCCAAGTCCCTCCATGACTCCAGGGCAACAAAAAGGGCGAGGAAGACCCTGGCCGACTCCTCCCATCCTGGCCACGGCTCCTCCCCCTCCTCCTCCTCCTCCCCCTCCTCCCCTCTGGCCACCAGGGCCGCCATGGGCAGAGCTTCCTCCGCTCAGCCCCCAGGCTGCTGAACACACCCCCACCTCCACTAGAACTCGCACTTTGTTCACTTTTATCTTCACACTGTGTGTTTATGTTTGTGTGTCTGTCCTTTGGTATGAGGCACAAGCACGCTGACACCAGGACAAGTTCCTATGTGTTTTACTGCACAATGGCAATGAAAGGATTCTGATTCTGATCCGATTCTGATCCGATTCTGCTCATGAACGTGAGAGGCAAGACCAGAGGAAAAGAGCAGCCCACACTGGACCCGACTGGGACACCTGCAGAGGGAGGTGTCTGTCTGTCCTCTACAGGTGTGTAACACAGTCAGACTGGCCCGGCTTCACTCTTTGATTCTCTTGTTTAATTAGTTTTACTGTTTAGGTCATTTTATACTTATATGATATTTATACACCAAGTTATTATATTTAATAGCAGCTCTTGTAACTCCACCCTCTCTGAGCTGCTTCAGATACACAATGCTAGTGAAATGAGACGCTGTCTCATCGTCCAGTCCCAGAACCTCCCAGAACCTCCCAGAACCTTCCAGAAGCCTCCAGACCTGCTCCCAGTGGAGCCCAGCACCACAGGTACCTCCAGAGAGCCTGCTCTCCTCCTCCAGCTCAGTGTCAGAAACATCTCCCAGAACCTGGAGTCCACCCGGACTCTCCAGCTCCTCCGGCCCTCTCTGTACCTGCAGCTCCGTCCTCACCTTGAACACCATCTTCTCGGCCACTCCGGGCGGGAAGCCCATCTTGTCCCCCGGGCCTGAGAGCAGCCGGTAGAAGTCGGTTTTTCGGTACAAGAATCCGAAGTAAACCTGTAGGAAGTCCTGGATGTTCCCGACATGCTGCAGGATGCCCAGCAGCGCCGTGTCGTACATCTCCGTCAGCTCCACCGGGGACGCCATCGACCCTCACACCGACCAACAGCTCCCACTGCCGGCCCGAGCCACCGCCGAGCTGCCGCCGAGTCCAACCGCCGAGTCCAACCGCCGAGTCCAACCGCCGAGTCCAACCGCCGAGTCCAACCGCCGAGTCCAACCGCCGTCCTCCGCCGTCCTCCGAGCCGCAGCGGGCGGTTAGAGCCCAGAAACACGAGCCGAGAGAAGGGACAGAAGAGGGGATGTTTGCTGCTCCCACAGCCACAAGGACGCCGCCTCGCGTCTCTTCAAAATAAGAGCACAGGCCGGAAAACATTGCGATTAAATCACAGTATCCACCCAAACCGCCAGAGGCAATGAACACAAGTCTATTTGATTGTTTTCAGTGGGTTAATAATTAACAAAATCCAACTATTTAGCACTAGATTGTGTTTATTAGTCTACGATATCTTTATTTTATCAGTATCCGGTCGTTCCAGGTCGACATGAGTGTTCGGGCGGAAACAGAAGGTGCACCGCCCAATAAACAGTTCCGCCACTGGGCTGCGTCTCGCTGATAAACAGCAGATTGAACAGTGGCAGCGTGGACGTCGTTGAGGTGAAACCGCTGTGATGTGGTGCTGAAAGTTCAGCTGGGAGGAGGTGAAATCAGAGGAGCCACAGCTCAGCTGCTCTGACCTGAAGCTGACGAGGAGAAACAAACATGGCGGCGTCCTTGACGAGCGTGTGGCTGCAGGTGAGACGGAGCAGATGAAACAGCTGAAACATCTTCAGTCTGACACCCTCGACATGTGAAATACACGGAACATGGAGAACTTTGTATGTTCTCGGCTGAACTCTGGTTTCTGCCTGTGTAACCGCTGCATACATGTGTGACTGGTCTGTCTGCCCGTTCGGAGATGAACGTTCAGTTCAGTTCTGTGTTTTACTCGGTTTATGGTTTTGTTCGTGTATCTTTTTGGATTGTGTGCTATTAATTTGTCCTCTGCTCTGTGAAACGTGTGGTGAGGTGTAACTCATTGATGCAGTTTTTTAAGGGACAAGGACATGGGCGGTGGTCAGTAGATGAACAAAATAAAAACACCAAAACAAAACAAGAGAGAACGACACAAGACAACACAGGGAGGATGACGTGACAAAGAGCTTTCTCCCAAAATATAGAACTGGATGTGTCACTTCTAAAAGAATGAGGGACAAACAGGCTGAGGAGCTCAGAGATCAGGACAGGCTCAGAGTAGAGCTGCTGCTGCTCCTCCACACTGACAGGAACTAGCTGAGGAGGTTCAGCACCTTCTCAAGATGCTCCTGGAGGAAAGCAGAGGCAGAGCCAGGACTCACTGCACACGCTCTGTCTGCCGGACTGAGAGCACCTCAGGATGCTCCAGGAGGAGAGGAGAGCGTGATGGCTGGATGCTCCAACCTTCAACCTGACAGTTGAACTGCTTCCTGTTTGCAGCGCCTCCTGACACGGCCCGGCGTGTTGTGCAGCTCGACTGGAAGCAGAGCTCTCCACGTCAGCTCAGTCTGCTGCAAGGTGAGCCCCCCGCTGGGGGGGGGTTAGAAGGACACATCTGTCTCAGCTTTGGAACCTGACTTTTACTGATGATCAGGACGTGTTGTTGTCTCTCTCCAGAACAGAGCGGCTCGAGCCCGAGTGGGGAAAGGAGACAAACCTCTGACCTACGAGCGAGCGCTGCCCCCCCATCAGATCGGCCACCGCAAGGGATGGCTGTCTCAGCACACCAGTGAGTGTCCAGGTCCAGGAGGTGTCCCTGCGCTCCTCTGAAGACATCATCACGTCCTTGTTCCTTAAGAAACTTCAGATTGTCAAAGTGGTGAAACGGCGTGTGAAGCTGAGGTCTCCTCCCTCTCCCCGTCGCTCTCAGGTAACCTGAAGGGGGAGCAGGGAGCGGCCGAGCGCACCGTGGAGGACGTCTTCATCCGCCGCTTCGTGTTCGGCACCTTCCACGGCTGCTTGGCCAACGACGTCGTGATCAAACGTCGAGGGAACCTGCTGGTGATCTGCGCCATCTTGTTGCAGAAGTTACCTCCTCACAAGTTCTACTTCCTGATCGGCTACTCTGAGACGCTGCTGTCGCACTTCTACAAGTGTCCGGTGAAGCTGGAGGTTCAGACGCTGGTGGACCAGGTGGTCTACAAGTACCTGTGACGCTCCTGGGTGCGGGGGCTCTCCAGCTTTAGTGTGGAAAGGTGAATTTGGACATTAGCAGCTTTTTTCACTTAAAATCACGTCCATCTGCTGCACGTCCCACTCATGAGTTCACTTTCAACCTGTGAAGAAGAGTACTGTCTGTAGCCATGGAGACTTGGCAGTTGTAGTTGTTGATACGTGCTAGTCATGAATAAACGTTTAAATGCTTGTTTTTGTTGACTGCTTTATTTTGAATCATCACAGTGCAAAACACATTCACATTTCAGAGGCACAGGAGTGCAAATAAACACAGGATTAAAGCTGATTTTAAAAAGTTGGCAGATAAAAGTTTCCCTTTATGAAAAATAACAAAACATCTGAACATCTGCATTAAAATTCCACTTTAAAGTGTTATCAATGAAAACATAGTCCTACACATCTGAGGAGGATTTATAAAAATCAGAGACACTAAACTGGACGAATTCTGTCCTTCATCTTCAAGCTTCGTCACAACAGTTTGAAGCTCGGACACTTGAAACGCAGCAGCGCTTAGCGTAGCATTAGGCTGGAATCAGGGGAGCGGCTCACGGCTCAGGGCTCCTAGGAGGACGAGGTCCAGGCCCAGCTCCTCTGAAGCTCAGGATTTACCCTCACCCTGACATTTTACACAAAACTGATCCTGAGCTTCAGAGGTGCAAACCAGGCTAAGCTAGGCTAGGCTAAGCTAAGCTAAGCTAACCTAAGATAAGAGGCCAATGGAAACAGATGCAGAAAAATGCAAAACTTCCAATAAAGATGACTGAATGTCGTGTGATTGACACTGGAAAGTGAAGACTTTCAGATGTTGTGAAGTTGGTTTCTGGCCCCAGCAGGAAGGCCCCGGGTGTGTGAGGGGCCGCGAGGAGACACAACGTTCCCCCGATGGAACGTTCCACTAGCGGCGCTCCGCTCTGGTGGGGGGTCAGGAACCACAGAAGAAGAAGCAGCATGTCAGAGCGGAGCGGCGTCCACGTCCTCCCGGCTCCAGGAGCAGCCTGAGCCTCGGGGTCAGAGGTCGTGCCCGCCCCCTCCCCCACACCCCCCTCTCTACTTGAGGTCCCGGCAGCCGGCGCCCTCACATGACTGCAGCTTGATGAGCCGCTGGTTCATCTGCTGCAGGACCGTCGGGTCCACCTTCTTCACTATGTTCTCCAGCTGGTGAGGGTCAGAGGTCAGGTTGTAGAACTCCACGAAGGACTGCACACACACACACACACACACACACACACACACACACACACACACACACACAAAGTTCTCAGAATTCATTTTGAAACATTTATGATCAGTCATGAAGCAGCTGTTGCAGCTCCAGCTCCAACCAGACCGTGGTGCAGCGCCCCCTGCAGGCTGCAGCCACACACACACCTGGCTGTCGGCGAACTCGCAGTACTGCAGGTTGTGTTGGCCGTCCAGAGTCCGTACGCAGGCGTACGTGTTGTTGTAGGCGTCCTCACACACACAGTCAGGGAAACATTGCTGAGGAAAGACACACACACACATACACACACACACACCACAGGTTGAGCGCGCTGCGTGGCGCCCCCCGAGCCTCCAGCATGGTACTGCAGCAGCTCTGTAATGTTCTGCCCAACCACAGGGGGCGCTGCAAGCCCCCCGGAGCAGATGAGGAAGCATCATCTAAAATAGGCTAACAATCGTAAACATATATAATAAATGAGTTCTCTGAAGCATAGTGGCGCCTTTACTTCAGTTTAAAATGTTTCCAGGCTCTTCAGTTTATCTGGTAGCTCTAGCTCTACTGTTGTTATCACATAAACAATAAGGTTGAAACTGAGGCTCACGTGGAGTGGCTTTGCTGTGTCTGTTCTATAAAATGCCTGAAAGTGTCTCTTTAACTACTGGCATCTTCACAACAGCTGAATGTGTTAACGTAGAAGCTATGAAACTTTTTCTTCAGTAAAATGCACCGCTCTGACTTTTAGCGCCTCACTAAACAGACACTCACAGAGAGTCCTGGTCCCAGTCTGGGGCAGGACGGGTCGGGGGTGGGGTGTCCCTCCCCCGTGTACTCCACCAGGAAGAAGGGGCGGACGGAGCCGTTCCGAAGGGGCGGAGCCTGCAGGGACAGACAGAAGCTGTGACGAGCAGAGGGACAGGTCGGAGGCAGGAAGACGTCCAGATGTTTGAAGAAGACGTCGAACCATCTGAGCAAGGAAGGACTGCCCGTCCACGGCCACAGAGGACAGGTTGACGCCCGAGATGTCCAGGATGGTGGGGGCCAGGTCGATGTTCAGCACTGGAGCCTGAGGGAGACCAGACCAGACCAGACCAGAGCAGATCAGACCAGACCAGAGCAGACCAGACCAGACCAGACCAGACCAGATCAGACCAGACCAGACCAGATCAGATTGGATCAGGCCGGATCAGACCAGACCAGAGCAGACCAGATCAGACCAGACCAGACCAGATCAGACCAGACCAGACCAGACCAGACCAGACCAGACAAGACTGGATCAGATCAGACCAGACTGTAACAGCCTGGATCAGACCAGACCAGATCAGACCAGATCAGACCAGACCAGACCAGACCAGACCAGACCAGATCAGACCAGACCAGACCAGACCAGATCAGATTGGATCAGGCCGGATCAGACCAGACCAGATCAGACCAGACCAGACCAGACCAGACCAGATCAGATTGGATCAGGCCGGATCAGACCAGACCAGATTGTAACAGCCCGGATCAGACCAGACCAGACCAGATCAGACCAGACCAGACCAGACCAGACAGTATAAGACCGGATCAGACCAGACCAGACCAGATCAGACTAGATTGTAACAGCCTGGATCAGATTAGACTAGATCAGACCAGACCAGACCTAACCAGATTGTATGACCCGATCAGATCAGACCAGACCAGACCGGATCAGATCGGATCGGATCGGACCAGACCAGATCAGACTGGATCGGATCAGACCAGAACAGTGCTAGTTTTTATT
>CM055201.1:23583280-23593280 GCA_029224185.1 Karalla daura | reverse complement strand
TCTTGATTGGTTCCCATTTGCTGAGTCACTGTGCAATCCTGGTGAGTGTGTGTGTGTGTGTGTGTGGGTGTGAGTGAGTGAGTGTGTGTGTGAGTGTGTGTGTGTGTGTGCGCGCCTCACCAGTGCGTGCCACTGGTCCCAGCCCGGGGGAACGTGGCTGACGTCTCCACCGTCCTTCCTGCCATACTGGAGGCAGCAGAACAGACATGTGAGAGTGTGTGGTGCAGGTCCAGCTTTAGAGACAGACTGGAAGACAACTGGAACTGAGACACTCATGGACCCAGAGAAACCAGTAGCAGCTCTGCTGTTAGTCTGGAGGCCGAGGTGTGACTTCATCTCTGTCTCTGAGTCACACACACACAGGAAATGATGAATGTGTGAATAAGTTAAGAGCTGCAGCTAATACGTCCTTTAAGAGACTAGACTGGGTCAGTGCTGTTCAATGTCACACTGTGTTCATGCTCAGATCTGGCTCCTTTCAGGCTGATCTGGCAACCACTACACATAAGTGCAGTTATGATATTTGACTAAACATGACCATATGCAACCTGACTGAACGTTGTGGGACTATAAGTGACTTAGTGACTTCACTCTGATTGGCTGTCTGTCCTGCCACGTCACCATACATGACCATATGTCACCATACGTCACCATACGTCCCCATACATGACCATACGTCACCATACATGACCATACATGACCATACGTCACCATACATGACCATATGTCACCATACGTCATCATACGTCCCCATACATGACCATACGTCACCATACATGACCATACATGACCATACGTCACCATATGTCCCCATACATGACCATACGTCACCATACATGACCATACATCACCATACATGACCATACGTCACCATACATGACCATACGTCACCATACGTCCCCATACGTCACCATACATGACCATACGTCACCATACATGACCATACGTCACCATACATGACCATACATGACCATACGTCACCATACGTCACCATACATCACCATACGTCACCATACATGACCATACGTCACCATACATGACCATACATGACCATACATGACCATATGTCACCATACGTCCCCATACATGACCATACGTCACCATACATGACCATACATCACCATACATGACCATACGTCACCATACATGACCATACGTCACCATACGTCCCCATACGTCACCATACATGACCATACATGACCATACGTCACCATACATGACCATACGTCACCATACGTCCCCATACGTCACCATACATGACCATACATGACCATACGTCACCATACGTCACCATACGTCACCATACGTCACCATACATCACCATATGTCACCATACGTCACCATATGTCACCATACGTCACCATACATGACCATACGTCACCATACATGACCATACATGACCATACATGACCATACGTCACCATACGTCACCATACGTCACCATATGTCACCATACGTCACCATACATGACCATACGTCACCATACATGACCATACATGACCAGACATGACCATACATGACCATACGTCACCATATGTCACCATACGTCACCATACGTCACCACGGTTCTTTTCTCTGACTGGCTATGTGACGTTATGTTTATGTGAAGTCATGTGAAGTCTATGTGAACTTACATCACTAAATGGGACCATAAATGTGATTTTCTGTGACAAAAAATGACTTAACAAGATTTTAAATCAGCCCTTGTGACTATGTTGCTTCACTCCTATTGGCTGTCTCATAAAAGATCACATGACTCTAGTGCCCTGTTTCCACTATGCGGTACCGGCTCGACTCCACCTGACTTTGTTGGGTCAGGTGCCTTTTGTTTCCATTACTTGGAATCTGTAACCCGGATCTATTTTTATAGTACCTGCTCACCTGCTGAGCCGGGCCAAGCCAGACCGACCCG
This sequence comes from Karalla daura, assembly GCA_029224185.1. Classification (NCBI taxonomy): domain Eukaryota; kingdom Metazoa; phylum Chordata; class Actinopteri; order Chaetodontiformes; family Leiognathidae; genus Karalla; species Karalla daura. The sequence goes on along the minus strand of CM055201.1, from coordinate 23,591,368 downwards.
GGCCGAGCCGGGCCGAGCCGGGCTGAGCCGAGCCGGGCCGGGCCGGGCCAGGCCAGGCTAGGTCGGACTGGACCGGGCCGAGCTGAGCTGGGTGGGTACAGGCTTCAGGTCGTCGTAATCGTGGAATCACAACGTTACGTAACATAACGTAGCACGACTTTCTCTGGCTTCGAGTGACTCCATGTCACATTACGTGACTGGGTCGGGACTCGACCTGACCATACGAGGCTCTTCATGCTGCCTCGACGCCTCACCTGGTTGAGATACTTCCCAGCGTAGAAGGTCTGGTACTTCTGTTTGCTGAGGAACACTGGGAACGCCGAGAGCTCCGGACCTTTCTGCCACAGGACGCTGGAGCAGTTCCCAGACACGGAGTTGTTCCTGACGGCGTGGTTGTGAGGGTACTGACCCGTCAGGATGCTGCTCCGGCTCGGGCAGCACAGCGGCGACACCGTGAACTGAACAGGAAGTGAGGGCGGACGAACAGGAAGAGCGGGAAAACAGAGAAGAAGAAGAAGAGGAAGAGGAAGAAGCGTGACAAAGGGGGTTCACTTTCAACATCTTCACTCTGCTCAGAGTTTCTGTCTCCACTCAGACCTGACGCAACTTCAGACACACACAGCATTGTATGTTTAGTTCCATTTTCACATTTCTGACCTGACAGGATACGATAACTGAATGAACCGTCTATTATGTACTCACACATTCAAACAGGACTTGATCCTGCCAGGTTCTTCAAGCACTCTTCCAAGGTCGAGTTCTATCACTTTTCAAATGCTATCCATCTGTGTTAAATCACACTCTTATAAATATATGAAAAGTTCTCAAACTCCAAGTTCTAGCGGAAGAATTAGAAAATACATCATATGTTAAGCTAAGGGGGGTAGAGCGGGGGGGGGAGAGATAGAATTCTTCACCTCCGTCCTCCTCACCACTCCCACTGCTCCATACTGGTTACCAGAGAATAGCCTGGCCATACTAACCAGGTAAACACAGTCTACTGGTCCAGTTCATGTGACCCTCTCTCTCCTCTGTGAGGCTCCCTGTCAATCACATGGACCCGCCCACATTCATTCATTTCTTTAGGCTCTGATATCTCATTAATCATGGAATTATTTGCATATTACACGCTGGCACAGGAAACTTTAGCTGCTGAAGCCGGTTATGAAAAAAGTATTGAATGAGTATTTCATGACTGAAAATGGCATTTATTGACTGGTTGTGTATTGGAGAAAGTGTTTTTGGAGCCAGGCCTAGAGGATCTCTGAGGTACTGCAAGAAAAGTCACTTCAGCGTTGGCTTCATTTTTCGTACCGGAAGTCTACGTCCATCTTCATGTCCAGCCTATGATTACGACACAATTCAGGGAGAGGAAATAAGAGGGAAAAGTTCCAGTCTTAAAATGAGACGTGAAGCATGTGAGACGTCAGCTCACAGACATCTGACTCATCACGTGTGGACGGTGTCAGGTCCAGTCACAGGTTTAATCTTTAACTCTGTTTCCATAAACTCAACTCCTGGCTCCACACTAAGACCTGGATCTGCACTGGATGCAGAGAGTTGGCAGAAAAGCACAGGACAGACGTGCTCACACAGAGTTCTGTCGCTGGGCTGGTGGATGAAGTACTCACAGCATTCACAAACGTTGCTCCAGCGTCTCCGATCAGAGCTTTGGTTTTCTTCATCGGCGTCTGAGGAGAAACTCCATGAGTCCAGAGAGAAAACAGGACGAGACAGACTGTTCTCAAATGATCCTCCAGTGTTCAGTCTCCATGTGACACAGCTGGAGGACGCACTGAAACACAATCTACTCTGCAACTATTCACTTTCATTCAGATCCAGAGAGATTTCACTCTTTGGCTCAAATGTGGCTCCATGTTTGGAGCTTTGCTGTTTTTGGGGGTTTTCAGCTACTTTGTCATCAACAGTGTTTAATTTATCTTCTTATTTATCTTCTTATTCTTTTATTTGACCTGAATCCACAAACAAGTCAGCCTCAGCCTCCAATATGAAACTAGGAGGTGAAGAGATGAAACAAACTGGGGAAAGAGTCGGTCTAAACTGGGGAAAGAGTCGGTCTAAACTGGGGAAAGAGTCTGTCTATACTGGGGAAAGAGTCTGTCTATACTGGGGAAAGAGTCTGTCTATACTGGTCCCTGCCGATGGAAACCCGCAGTGCTGGACTCTGCGGCTCTGCTCCGGAGTCGCTTCGACACTGCGGTCCGGGTCCTATCGGCTCCATACCGGACTTCATGGTTCGGCCCCGGTCCAGACTCACCATCCCGCCCAGCTCCACGTCCTGGTCATCCGCCACGATCAGGATGACGTTGCTCGGTCTGACGCTCGTGCACCTGACGCAGCAGGTGAGGAGCGCGAGGAGCGCGAGGGCTCCGGTCCGCCGGGGTCCGCGCGCCCCTGCTCCGGCCATCAGAACCCGCACAGTAGCAACAGGACCCCGGGGCACAGTGACACACACACACACACACACACACACTGCTCAGCTGTGGCTCAGTTTCGTTTCCTGCTCAGACTGGACACACACACACACACACACACACACACACACACACACACACTGTCACTCACACACACCCCCACACACACTTTAAAGTTTGAGGAAGTAAAGGGCAGAGCTGCTGGTGACGTCACGAGGTGGGAGGAGGGGCCAACACTAAGAACACGCTGTACAACTACACACACACACACAAACACTGTGGAACTACAAACACACACACACAAAATACAACTACACACACACTGTGGAACTACATACACACACACAAAATACAACTACACACACACACACACACACACTGTGGAACTACACACACACACACTGTGGAACTACATACACACACACAAAATACAACTACACACACACACACACACACACACACTGTGGAACTACACACACACACACTGTGGAACTACACACACACACACAAAATACAACTACACACACTTCAACGACACATGTAACACTATATAACACATGTTACTGTTGCTGGTTTTAAGATATAAGGTTAAAATTCTTCCTTAGTATGAATACGTTAATGTATGTGTTTGTATGTAATCGTTATATCGAGGTGATTATAACCAGTCTAACATCATAAACCAATCATAAACACTATATTTTGAACATGTAAATACTGTTTGCAGCATCGATTTGTTTCTAGATTTCCCGGAGATCGAACGTTCCAGCTGATATCTGATCGATCAGATCTGTTTCCTTCGAGACGTGAACAGGCTGACAGGGCGGAGCAAACCCACTGCCCTGTCTGCTCGTTATCGATCATCGATCTATAAGAAGGCACCTGCTGCTCCTCTTCTCTCCACCATGTGTCATTCTGTGTTTCATGGATCCTCAGTCATTTCATAATCACTCTGTTCTCATTCTCCTCTGTGTCTGTGTTGTTTTAAACAACATGTTTATTTCATATTCTATATTGTTTAGTTTTTAGTTTTATTATCTATTTGTTTTCTATGGTATTTAACATATATGTTTGCTTTACATTTTGCCCAGCATGCACAACAATCAGAATAGAATAGAATAGAATAGAACAGAACAGAGTAGAACAGAACAGAAGGACAACTACAGGGCTGAGCTCCAGGTGTTAGCAGAGCAGACAGACGTGATGACACTCAGTGTGGTTACGGTTATTGCACATGTCACATTATTGCACACCAAATACTCGATTGCATTATTGTTGTGTTAAAAGATTGCACATTGCTCTTGAAGTCCATGTTGAAGGTGAAGATCTATCGATATATCTGTCTGTCTATTCTATTCTATTCTATTCTATTCTATTCTATTCTATTCTAGTCTAGTCTAGTCTAGTCTAGTCTAGTCTAGTCTAGTCTAGTCTAGTCTAGTCTCTTCTCGTCTATTCTATTCTATTCTATTCTATTCTAGTCTAGTCTAGTCTAGTCTAGTCTAGTCTCTTCTCTTCTCGTATATTCTATTCTATTCTAGACTAGACTAGTCTAGTCTAGTCTAGTCTAGTCTAGTCTAGTCTAGTCTAGTCTAGTCTAGTCTAGTCTATTCTAGTCTAGTCTAGTCTAGTCTAGTCTAGTCTAGTCTAGTCTAGTCTACTCTATTCTAGTCTAGTCTAGTCTAGTCTAGTCTAGTCTAGTCTAGTCTAGTCTATTCTATTCTATTATAGTCTAGTCTAGTCTAGTCTAGTCTTCCCTCTCCAGCCTGACCCCATCATTAGACTCCAGCAGCTACTGAAGGACCTCAGGCTGATGGTGGAACTACAGGAAAGTTCACCAGAGTAAACATTTGAGCTTCATCCTCTGAGAGCCTGAGGACTGTGAGGACTCACCTGGGGGCTTCTGATCACCTGGTCCATGGTTAGATGGGAAACCCAGCCCGCCCAGCTCACTGCACAGAGCCACAAGGCAGAGCCAGCCAGGGCTGTCACTGTGAGGATGGCTGGATGGAACCTCTGGACCACAGCTGAGCTGAGCATCTTCTGCAGGTCTGAGGGAACCTCTGCTCCCTCCACAGGTCTGAGGGAACCTCTGCTCCCTCCACAGGTCTGAGGGAACCTCTGCTCCCTCCACAGGTCTGAAGGAACCTCTGCTCCCTCCACAGGTCTGAAGGAACCTCAGCTCCCTCCACAGGTCTGAGGGAACCTCTGCTCCCTCCACAGGTCTGAGGGAACCTCTGCTCCCTCCACAGGTCTGAAGGAACCTCTGCTCCCTCCACAGGTCTGAGGGAACCTCAGCTCCCTCCACAGGTCTGAGGGAACCTCTGCTCCCTCCACAGGTCTGAGGGAACCTCTGCTCCCTCCACAGGTCTGAGGGAACCTCTGCTCCCTCCACAGGTCTGAGGGAACCGAAGGTCTCATCTATTCTGCTCTCCCTCAACAGCGTCTGAGAGCTGCAGCAGAAGCAGGTCTGGACACAGCAACATGTTTGATCATCTCACTGATCATTTTTACATTCACATTTTATTGAACTTTTATTACAACTTATTGAACAAATTCATCAATTTGTCAAGAACTGGAAGTGGTAGATTAACATTATTGTCTTGTCTATTATTGTGTATTTTGCTTCCTGTTTTGGTAAAAACAGAGGAACTTCAGGCTCCACGTGTTCCACGTGTTCCTGGGCGGAACTCGGAGTTTGTTTCCAGTCGGATGTGTTTTGCTGCGGCGCCGCAGGAGCCGGTGAAGGCGAAGCGCAGCTGCTGCAGCATCTGAAGATCTGAGGAGGCTCTGAGGAGGCTCTGAGGAGGCTCTGAGGAGGCTCTGAGGAGGTGATGTGAGGAGTTAACGTGGTTTTCTGTCCCAGTTTCAGTCCCGACAGCTGCTTCTGCTGACGCTCAACAGCTGGGAGGAGGAGCAACTTTATATGAGACCAGCGGAGGAGAGAGGAGCTGAACATACTGGTGGAGGACCTGGAGGAGAACTAGAGGAGAACCTGGAGGAGAACTAGGATGAGATATAGGCAGAGAACCTGGTGAAGAACCAGGGAGGACTGTGGACCGAAGCATGGTCCCACTGAAGAGGAGGAGGGTGGCCTCCTCTCACACTGGGAACACTGGGAACACTGGGAACGGGAGCCCGGGGCCGGCTCCTCTGAGCCGGTTCCCTTCAGTAGTCGTGTTCCTGCTGGAGAGGAGGATGGGGAGCAGCAGGAGGAACTTCCTGTCTGAGCTGGGACGGCAGAAAGGATTCCGGGTGGACGAGATGTTCAGGTGAGGACAAGCTGCTGGACCAGCACCTCAAACATCTCAGCAAGTACCTGCCACACTGCAGCCTCCACTGTGTGTGTGTGCGTGTGTGTGTGTGTGTGTGTGTGTGTGTGTGTGTGTGTGTGTGTGTGTGTGTGTGTCCACAGTGAACAGGTCACACATGTCGTGTCTGAGAACAACAGTGCTGATGAGGTCAGAGCCTGGCTGGAAGCAGAGGTCAGACGTCAAGGCCCTCCTCCTGCTCCTGCTCCTCCTCCTGCTCCTCCTGCTCCCACTCCTCCTCCTGCTCCCGCTCCTCCTTACCTTCTGGACATCAGTTGGTTCACAGAGAGCATGAGAGAAGGACGACCTGTCCAGGTCCTGGAGAGGCACCTGCTGCAGGTGATCACACACACACACACACACACACACACACACACACACACACACACACACACACACACACACACACACACAAAATAAACACACATCATCCTGAGGCCTCCTCTGTGTCTTCATGTCTTCCTGTTTCATCTCCTGCCGTTGTGTCTTCTTCCTGTGCTGCTCACACACCTGCACCAACACACACACTGTGGCTCCACCTCCTCCACCTGCACCCTGCACCCTGCACCCTGCACCCTGCACCCTGCACCCTGCACCCTGCGCCCTGCGCCCTGCGCCCTGCACCCTGCACCCTGCACCCTGCGCCCTGTGCCCTGCACCCTGCGCCCTGCGCCCTGCACCCTGCACCCTGCGCCCTGCACCCTGCACCCTGCGCCCTGTGCCCTGCACCCTGCGCCCTGCGCCCTGCACCCTGCACCCTGCACCCTGCACCCTGCACCCTGCGCCCTGCACCCTGCACCCTGCACCCTGCACCCTGCACCCTGCAGCAGCAGCAGCAGCAGCAGCAGCAGCAGCAGCAGCAGCTGGTGGTGTGGTCGGTGCCCAGCTACGCCTGTCAGAGGAGGACCACCCTGGAGAACCACAACACCATCCTCACTGTGAGTACACACACACACACACACACACACATGCGCAGCTTCAAACTAACGAGTCGTCATCTGGAGACGGGATCAGGACCCCCCACCACCAGGGGGCGGGACTAGGAGCTGTCAATCATGGCAACCATGGCTGTAGTAGCTATGTGTGATATCAGACTGTTAGTCAGACACCAACAATAGAATGGAATGATGTGTAGTAGAGCTGGTCCTGGGTGTGGGAGGAGGAGGAGGAGGAGGGGGAGCAGCTTCATCACTCACTCACTGTTAGCTTCATTACTAACCCCCCCCCCTCCTCTGCCCCCCCCAGGATGCTCTGTCTCTCCTGGCTGAGAACGCTGAGCTCAGCTGTGAGGAGGGACGAGGAGTCGCGTTCCGTAGAGCTGCTGCGGTGCTCAAGTCTCTCCCTGAGGAGGTGAAGCAGGAGGAGCAGCTGAGAGGCCTCCCAGGGCTGGGGGAGCACTCGCTGCGGGTGCTGAGGGTCAGTGCCCCCCCGCCAGTCACTTTCTGTTCTGTCTGTCTCTGGGTTACCTTCCAAAGGATCCAACAGCCCGAGGTCCACAGAGGATTCAAGTTCAAACACTGAACTAAACGTTTTCACAAGTTCTGGACTCTCTGGGCCTGTGTTTGTGTGTGTGTATGTATGTGTGGCTGCATTTGTGTGTGTGTGTGTGTGTGTGTGTTCCCTGCCACATGCTCCAGGTAACTTCAGCCTGGTGGACCTGCAGTGACTGGCCAGTAGAGGGCGCTAGATGAACAGTTGTGTGTGTGTGTCAGGACATCCTGGAGAACGGGAGGTCCAGCGAGGTGGAGTGGACCCGCCAGTCGGAGCGCTTCAGAGCCCTGAAGGTCAGAGGTCAGAGGTCAGTAGCCGCCTGAGGTCACGGCCCAGCGGGGTTCCTGACAGCAGGGGGCGCTGTGTCAGCTGTTCACAGGGATCTTTGGAGTCGGAGCGAAAACTGCAGAGCGATGGATCAGATCTGGGATCAGGAGCCTGGAGCAGCTCCAGGAATCTGGAGAGGCTCTGAACCGAGCCCAGAGGGCAGGTGTGTGTGTGTGTTTGTGGGTGCGTTGACCCTGTGTGTGTGTGTGTGTGTGTGTGTGGCTGCGTTGACCCAGTGTGTGTGTGTGTGTGTGCGTGTGCAGGCCTCCAGCACCACCAGGACCTCCTGCAGCTCGTCTCCAGGTCTGAGGCCGACGCCATCACTGAGGTCGTTCAGAGAGCGGTGACATGTGTGTCACCTGCTGCTCAGGTGACCCTGACCGGAGGGTTCAGGAGGTACACACACACACACACTCACACACACACACTCACACAGGGTCAACACAGACACGCGCACACAGTCAACACACACACACACACACACAAAGAAATAGGGGCAACACACACACACCCACACACACACAAAG
>CM055201.1:23530780-23578280 GCA_029224185.1 Karalla daura | reverse complement strand
ACACACACACACACACACACACACACACACACACAGGGCAGTGTGATCTAGGCAGTCTATATCTGCAGGGCTGGCCTGGAGGGAGGAGCAGACTCAGCGCAGCGTTACTTCTGGTTTTCCCACTCAGACCATCACATTGTTCTTCTCCTGGTGGGTCTCCTCCTGCTGCTCCTGCTGGAGATGTTGGGCCTGGTCTGCTCTGAGGGTGGACGTGTCCTACCAGCACCACCTCCTCTTTGCTCCTGCTCCTCTGGGCTCAGACGCCACACAGGAGTACACTCTATGAACATAGATCCTCACAGTGACTTAGAGATGTTCTGTGGAGGTTCTAGCGCTCAGTAGCTCCTCAGGTCGTTCCTCGGGGTGGTTGCCTCTCCTCAGCTCACTCTGAAACTGAAGGAAGGGAGTATCATAGAGTTAGAGAACGCAGAAACCATCTGATTCATTCTGAAGATTCATGCCTGTGTCTCTTTGAACACATTTCTATTCTTGAAGAAACAAACTGGACATCAGATAGTTATACTATTCAAATGGTCTCCACTCCGCACCTCCTCTCTGCTCCTTCTCTCTCTCTCCCTCATTACCCTCTCAATAGATCATTCAGTGATTGATCCATTAATCCTCTGATCTGATCCTGTTCGGCCCGCGCGACATTTACACACCAAACAGCGTCTGTGCGCGCGAACACGAGCGCGAGCGCGAGGGCGCCCGCCCGCCCGCCGCGCGCGATCCCAGGTGTGAGCAGACCTTCATCACCTTCATCACCTTCATCACCTTCACCCCTCCCTCACTGACTCCCGTCCCGCTGCTGGAGGAACGGTTCGTGATCAAGTTTGACTCTGATCGATAATCGATCAGCAGCAGAGGCGTCTGGGAGAGTCTGAGCTCTCCCACTGACTGCTCCGTTAGGTTTTACATGACCCACAGTCCACCTGAGCAGACAGGTAGACATCAGTGTCCCCCTGAGCAGACAGGTAGACATCAGTGTCCCCCTGAGCAGACAGGTAGACATCAGTGTCCCCCTGAGCAGACAGGTAGGACATCAGTGTCCCCCTGAGCAGACAGGTAGACATCAGTGTCCCCCTGAGCAGACAGGTAGACATCAGTGTCCCCCTGAGCAGAATTCCATATGAAATAAAGCGAATTAAAAAGAAACAAACGTAAAACTGAAAATGGAGCCAGAGTTCTACAGTTTCAGTCAGAAGTTTGTTTTGGGATTTCATTTTGTTTCTGTGTCTCTGCGTAATCACTGAATAATCTGGAGTATAATCTGTGTGTTTGGCTCAATTCTGCCGCTCTTTGTCGTCTGGGCTGATCAAACACTGATCACTCTCTGTCCTTCCCTTGAGTGTGTTAAAGCTGTGAAAGCTCAGACCAACAGTCTGTCTTTAATCTGGGGATAATCCTGGGATTAACTCACGGGTGTTATGATGCTCATTCAGCTCGAGGCTCCGGAGAGAAAACACAGTTTACACTCGTCATCTTCTGCTGAGAGAAACTCAAACTGTGAGTTTCCACAAATTCTAAAATGAAGCGACTGAATCTGAGCAGAAACTGAAGGATTCACTTTAATTTCAAGAAACATCACAGAAACAAAACAGAACTTTCTTTTTTCAGGTTGTTTTTTGACTCACAGAGTAAATGATTACATCAAGGATCAGTCACGTAAATGGCTCCATCCTAATCCAGTCAAGATTATTACATATTATGATTTATAATCCCATCATACATAAACCTGACAATAATAAAGACACATTTTATTTGTCAGAGTCATTAGGTAGCATGGGAGCAGTGACCACCAGATAAAGTTCAGATCCTAACAGAATAGATCAGACAACCATGGCTGGTTAGCCTGGTTAAGAGAGGTGAACTAGTATCAGTTAAAACAGTTTAAAGAGGTTAAGATTACAGATGAGCTGAAAGCCTCAAACATCAGAGAGAGATGACGGATGCTTTAACCTTTACTGGGGAACATTCTCCTCTCATTTCTTCACACACACACACACACACACACACACACACACACACACACACACACACACCAGACCTGCTCCACTCCACATCTCGTCCTCTCAGGACGCAGACGCTGAGCGAGGTGTGTCTATTATCTCTATCTGGAGTCAGGAAGGAGTGGGGGGGGGGGGGGGGGGGGGGGGGGGGTCTGGGGGGTCTGGGGGGGCTGGGGGGGCTGCTGGGGGGGCAGACTCAGTGGAGCCTGGCTGTAACAGCCTCATTGAGACTGAATGAGTCGTCTTAATTACTCCAGTTGTGAAAACTAAAAGGAGGGGGGGAGGACCAGAGCTTTGATCTCCAGCCTGGATGAGGATGGATGAGACCTCATAAATACAGACATGCTGGGATGGAGCCCAGACCAGGATTGCCCAGACACACACACACACTCCAGGACACACTCCATCAGTCACACTCAGACCTCCTCAGGTCTCCTCAGGCCTCCTCAGATCTTTTTGGGACCCTGCGAGATCTTACTGGTACTTCCTCTGGACTCTCGGCTCTCCTCAGACCCTCTCTTCTGAAGGATTAAACCATGCGAGGACACTTCTCCATCGAGTGGATGGCTCAGAGCAGCCAAGGAGCCTGTGGGACTCAGTCTGAGAGCCTGCCCGGCTTCTACTGCAGACCCAGGACTGAGAACCACTTGGAGCAGGACAGGAGGAACAGCCTGCTGCCTCCCAGCTTCCAGCAGAGCGACGTCCAGGTCCAGAGCCAAGGTGAGTCCAGGAGACGGCCAGAACCTCACTGGAGGGCCAGGACCGGAGGAAGGGTTTTACCTTCGCTCTGGTCCAGGATCCTCACTCATAAATCAGAAGAGAGAAACAGCAGATAAACTAGAAGAACAGCCACAGCTGTTTCTGGTGTGTGTGTGTGTGTGTGTGTGTGTGTGTGTGTGTGTGTGTGTGTGTGTGTGTGTGTGAGAGAGAGAGAGAGAGAGAGAGAGGAGAGAGAGAGAGAGAGAGGGTGTGTGTCCTCTGTAAGTCCCAGTTGTTTTCATATTGAATCTATTATTTTTCTACTGATCTGAGAACACAGTGATTTCTTTTTTCTCCTGAATCAGTTTTGTCTCATTTTGACTTTTGGACGATCTTTTCCATTTGCCTCATGTCAGAGATTTGATCCAAAGAGACAGAGTGGAGCACTGAGACCTGCTTATCACTCACAGCTGGTTATTAGTAGTTCCTTTTGGTCTGAGTAGTAACCAGAGGTCTGCTCTCCTCCCCTCTCTGACCAGTGCTGGAGGCTGGATTCAGCAGCGGGACCGAGGAGGAGACTTCCGGCTACGAGAGTGAAGGAGGTCTCTCGCTCTCTGCCCCCCCGGCCACAGACTGCACCTCCTCCTCCTCCTCCCCCTCCCCCGCTCCCTCCCCGCCTGCGTGCGGGGGCAGGAGGCCCCGCACGGCCTTCACGGCGGAGCAGTGTGAGCAGCATGGAGAGAGCCTTCAAGAGGAACGCCTACCTGGGCACGCAGGACAAGGCCGAGCTCTGCAGGAAGCTCAACCTGTCCGACAAGCAGGTGAGTGCTCCGCCCAGCCACCCATAATCTCTGATCAATGATCAATAACCACACCCTAACCTACCCTACCCCTAACCACACAATAAACACACACTTATCACCAGGAGCATGAGTAGGACCTATAGGAAAGACACTAAGTACCTGTATATCTATGTTATATCACTCTATGCTAATTGTTTCAATAAATTCATTTTCATTTGTGAATCAATTAATTTGTTCAATTTAATAATGATATTTGGAAGTCCAATCTCAAAGTGCCACAACATTACAATAATAAAACTTAATAGTCAAGTACTCATCATTTACTTAATGTCCTGGACCAAACCATCAGTCAAAGGTCTAGAGACGGACCAGACAGAGTCCTCACACACCCTGTGGTGTCCAGACCTCAGGGGGACTCAGAGTCTTCAACAGACGAAAGGAACTGGGAGATGTTCAGAGTGGAGAAGCTGGGAGCAGAAACCAGAGTGTTTGGTGTTGTCCTGCTGCTTCATGGCTGTCTTGTCTCTGTCCCAGATCAGGAACTGGTTCCAGAACCGCAGGATGAAGCTGAAGCGCTCGGTGCAGGATGCTCTGGCTCAGGCCAGCGTGGCCTCCCAGCTGCTGCACTACCCGGAGCTGCAGGCCTACCGGCCGGGCCCCTACCCCCCCAGGTACCACCCCGGGGGGGCCCCCGAGGGTCCCACAGCCTCCTACCTACACCCCCATAGCCTCCAGTATGGCCCCAGCGGTCCCCAGCGTTCCCAGTGTTCCCACTCTGCCCCTGGACTCCTTCTACCAGTACAGCAGCCTGCCAGCTGTGGTGCTGCCCTGCAGCTCCTACCAGACCTACCCCCAGTACTACTAGTAGTCCAGCTAGTAGTACTACTAGTAGTCCAGCTAGTAGTACTACTAGTAGTCCAGCTAGTAGTACTACTAGTAGTCCAGCTAGTAGTACTACTAGTAGTCCAGCTAGTAGTACTACTAGTAGTCCACCTAGTAGTCCAGCTAGTAGTACTACTAGTAGTCCAGCTAGTAGTACTACTAGTAGTCCAGCTAGTAGTACTACTAGTAGTCCACCTAGTAGTACTACTAGTAGTCCACCTAGTAGTACTACTAGTAGCACCACTAGACTGCTAGACCAAAGTAGTGCGACTCTAGTAGTTCTACCAGAGCAGTTCTACCAGAGTGGTTCGACTAGAGCGGTTCTACTAGAGCGGTTCTACCAGAGCGTTTCTACCAGAGCGGTTCTACTAGAGCGGTTCTACCAGAGCGGTTCTACTAGAGCGGTTCTAAAAGAGCGGTTCTACTAGAGCGGTTCTACCAGAGCGTTTCTACCAGAGCGTTTCTACCAGAGCGGTTCTACTAGAGCGGTTCTACCAGAGCGGTTCTACTAGAGCGGTTCTACTAGAGCGGTTCTACCAGAGCGGTTCTACTTCACACATGCAAGAAACGTGTCTGAAAGCGATAGACAGATAAAAACACTAAATCTGAGGAAAGAGGACCTCAAAACAAAGGAGATGATCTGTCCATGCAGAGAGACAAGATTTCTTGAAATAAGACGTGAAGTTGTTGATTAAAGACCACAGTGCTCCTCCTCCTCCTCCTCCTCCTCCTCCTCCTCCTCCTCCTCCTCCTCCTCCTCCTCCTCCTCCGTCCTGATTGGACGCTGTGGGAACATCAGTCAAACAGGGCGGTGTGCAATACTGTGTCTGTGTGTCTCTGCTTGTAGCTCGTGTACAGTTTGATCTATTTAAATGTAAATCTATGAAGTGGTTTGTGAAGTTGTTGTGTGAACAGACACTGAAATAAATCATATTTAAACGTTTCACCCGACGTGTCGAGCATCACTCTTGATGGCTGCATGAATTAGAAAACCAGGAGATGGCGTATTACTGCGGAGAGTGTGAGGATGAAACTGTCACGTTAGTTAGTCGCTGCTTCTGACTTTTGATGGACGCCTGTCACTGGGCTCATCATCCTAAAACGTTCAGGCACACCAGGACGTCTTCTGTCTGTACCAGACTCTCTACAAAGCCATGATCCGTTTATTTTGAATTGAATTGAATTATATTGTAAGTAAACGGAATAAAAACGTGGAGCTAGAACCGACCTGAGGCACAAACCTGCTGAAGGGTGAGAGGAAGCGGTCAGCGAGTGTACAAAGAACAAGAGCTCCTCAACAAAAGCTCCACCAGTCGGCTCTCTAAAGAGTGCTCCGCATGATCCTGGTTCTGCTGGGGTCAGGAAGGATCTCTGCACACGAAAAATACTGCGTTCCTGTGTAAATACTGTACAAACTCAGGCTGTGAGTCCTCAGAAATCAGAGCTGGTTCCTGGAGGTTCCTGGAGGCTCATGGAGGCTCCTGGAGGCTCCTGGAGGCTCCTGGAGGTTCCTGGAGGTTCCTGGAGGCTCCTGGAGGTTCCTGTTCTTATCCCCTCAGACGCTGATGGCGCTGAGGAGGACGGAGAAGGAGCCAAACCTCAACTCAAATGAAGCGTTGCTGCCATCTGTGGACAGTTTCAGGTACTGCGACGACAAACATTCAATCAATGATCATTAATGTTCCAACAGGTGAGTTCACCTTCTCCCTCCAGCTCAGGATGGAAGTGTTCAGGTGTGAAAATAACCTGAAAGATTATTCATTTGTGTGATCATAAAAGGAAAAGTACAGATATCATCACTATCATGTCTTTGAAGCGTCAGCATTAGAGGTTTTCTTCAGGAAGAGCGTGTCCTCTCCAGTCTTCTGCTCTCTGTCTCTCCTGTCTTACGTGTTGTGATGTTAGCCACTTGTCGGTATGTAATGGAAGGAGCTCTGTCTCACTGTAACCAGTGCATGTTACACGGTGTTGCATCAGAATTCATAAACAGGTTGTTGTGCTGGGCCACAAGCGTGTATGTCAGTTTCAGTAACAGCGAAGGAGTTCAAGTCCAGCGTTTGTTGCTGAGATACAAAGAAAGTTAAGCCTGAAGGAGAAAATAACAAACATTGATGAAACTTTCAACCTGAGTGAGAACAGGTGTAATTGAAGATATTTTTCTTTCATATTTCTCTTTTAAATGTACCTTGTCTTTCTAAAAGGTCGTAGTAATGATTGTATGCCATAATTTTTTGTTAATGTAATTTTGTCATTACAATTCGTGTGCAAACGAACCCCTCCTCCTCAGCCAATGGCTGACCAGAGTCCCCACGTGTGGGCGTGAAGGACAAACTCTACCGACCAATGAGAGGAGCCGTCCCCGCGCAGGCGGACCAATCAGAGCGCGGCTCGGCTGTCAGGCTGGTGAGCGGGGCTGGTCGGCGGAGCAGGAGGAAGATGGCGGAGGGAGACAGTGGGAGCGAGCGGGGCGGAGGAGGCGGCGGAGGAGGTTTCCAGCCCCGGGACCAGGACACCCAGGAGCTGGCCTCCAAGCGCCTCGACATCCAGAACAAGCGCTTCTACCTGGACGTGAAGCAGAACAGCAAAGGCCGCTTCATCAAGATCGCGGAGGTGGGGGCCGGAGGCTCCAAGAGCCGCCTCACGCTGTCGCTGCCGGTGGCCGCGGAGCTGCGGGACTATCTCGGGGACTTCATCGAGCACTATGCCCAGCTGGGCCCCAGCAGCCCGGGCCAGGGGAACCCGGGTCCCGGGGACGACTCTGGGCCCCGCAGGGCCCTCAAGAGCGAGTTCCTGGTCCGGGAGAACCGTAAGTACTACCTGGACCTGAAGGAGAACCAGCGGGGCCGCTTCCTCCGCATCCGCCAGACCGTCAACCGGGGCCCGGGGTTCGGCTCCGGGGGACCCGGAGGGGGCGGGGTCCTGGCCGGCCAGACCATCGCCCTTCCTGCCCAGGGCCTCATAGAGTTCAGGGATGCCCTGGCCAAACTGATTGATGACTATGGAGGAGAAGATGAGGAGCTGGGTGGAGGTCTGGGCCCCGGGGCCCTCAGCGAGCTGCCTGAGGGGACCTCCATCATGGTGGACTCCAAGAGGTTCTTCTTCGACGTGGGCTCCAACAAGTACGGCGTGTTCCTGAGGGTCAGCGAGGTCAAGCCCAGCTACAGGAACTCCATCACCATCCCCTTCAAGGCCTGGAGCAAGTTTGGAGGAGCGTTCAGCCGCTACGCCGAGGAGATGAAGGAGATCCAGGAGAGACACAGGGACAAGATGTTCGAGAGGAGGGACGAGGAGTCCGAGGGGGATGACGGGGACGACGACTGAGCCGGACAGCACCTCCCACCAGCTGCTGGTCCAGCACGCTGCAGAGCTGCAGAGCTGCAGAGCTGCAGAGCTGCAGAGCTGCAGAGCTGCAGAGCTGTAGGCCTGGGGTCCGGAGGTCCAGCAGACAGACGAGCTGTGGTAGCCTAACTGAAGAATCGTGGCGTATAAAGTACATGTGCAGGGAGTTATCAGTGTATTATCCTAAAAAGTTTGTAGTCGGCTTGGTCGATTGAGAGTGGTTGTGTGGAGAAGAGACGACAGAAAATGTAAATGAGGTCTGAAAAAAAACGAGTGCTTAGAGAACAAGAAAAGAAAAACAAAAGCAGCAGCCTGGTTCCTAGAGCGAGTGTGAACCAGGGTCTAACCCAAACTGGGGGACCAGCATCCCCAGTAGTCCAGGTCCAGTCCCTCCTCAGCGCTGGAGGCGGCTCATTTTAAGTTTGGGATGAGGAAGAAGAGGAGGAGGAGGAGGAGGAGGAGGAGGAGGAGGAGGAGGAGGAGGAGGAGGAGCAGCCGACAGATGAGCGTACTGACTGAGAGCTGCCAGCAGCAGCAGCTAATGGGGAAGATTAAAAACCCCAAATGTCAGAGAAGAGGAGGATTACTCTGAGCCCAAACCAGGCTGGGACGGCTGGACTGGGCCGGACTGGACCGGACTGGACCAGGTCAGCCTGGACTGGACTGGACTGGACTGGACTGGACCAGATCAGCCTGGACTGGACTGGACTGGACTGGACTGGACTGGACCAGATCAGCCTGGACTGGACTGGACTGGACTGGACTGGACTGGACTGGACCAGATCAGCCTAGACTGGACTGGACTGGATTCAGGCTCCACTCTCAGCTGCTTGTTTCGAGGTCAGGTCAGGAAGAGCATCCGAGCTGTGTGTGAGCGCTTCATTGGACCACACACACACACACACACACACACAGACTCACACACACACACACACACGTACCTGGGACGGTGCAGCTTCGCTCCCACACCACCTCCAGGGTCCAGACATCAGGAGGGGGGAGCGGCAACCTCTGACCTCTCCAGCTGTCAGAGGGCAACAGGCTGCTGTGTGATGGCTGGGCGTGCCCCCCCCCCCCCCCCCCCACCCGGAGAGAGAGAGGGAGAGAGTGTCCTCAGTCTTCTCAGAGTTTAAACTTTTCTTCTTCCATCCTGCTGCCCTCACTCTCTCTCTGACTGTTTTTCCCTCTGCAGACACACACACACACACACACACACACACACACACACACACACACACAGTCTCTCTCATACCCTTAAAACACTACTGGAAGCTGTGGATGCACACTGACCTGTGTGTGTGTGTGTGTGTGTGAGGCCAGGTGTGCGGGGGGGCGGAGCTTGTGAGCTCGCCCAGCGGAGGTCGACCCCGGACAGACACACACAGATGTGTGACGTTTTTTTAAATTAGTTTTTTCTGTTTTATTTTCAAAAGAGAACTATATTGAAATGAAATTCTACTTATAAGAAAAATATTGTTTGACAAACCAGCAAAAGATATTTTGAAATACGTCTAAAGAAATGAAAAAATCCTGATCTGTAAATGTATTAAGACTAAAAAATAAAGCAGATTACTTTCCTAAAAGGAGGCTCAGACTCCAGTGTTCTGTCCTGACGTGTTGAGGTGCCTCTGCACTGAGGTCAGTGCTGATCTGCTGTCTGAGGGATCTGCTGTCTGAGGGACAGCTGTGAGGGACAGCTGTGAGGGACAGCTGTGAGGGATCTGCTGTCTGAGGGACAACTGTGAAGGGATCTGCTGTGAGGGACAGCTGTGAGGGACAGCTGTGAAGGGATCTGCTGTGAGGGACAGCTGTGAGGGACAGCTGTGAGGGACAGCTGTGAGGGACAGCTGTGAGGGATCTGCTGTCTGAGGGACAACTGTGAAGGGATCTGCTGTGAGGGACAGCTGTGAGGGACAGCTGTGAAGGGATCTGCTGTGAGGGACAGCTGTGAGGGACAGCTGTGAGGGACAGCTGTGAGGGACAGCTGTGAAGGGACAGCTGTGAGGGATCTGCTGTCTGAGGGACAGCTGTGAAGGGATCTGCTGTGAGGGACAGCTGTGAGGGATCTGCTGTGAGGGACAGCTGTGAGGGACAGCTGTGAGGGATCTGCTGTCTGAGGGACAGCTGTGAGGGACAGCTGTGAGGGACAGCTGTGAAGGGACAGCTGTGAGGGATCTGCTGTCTGAGGGACAGCTGTGAAGGGATCTGCTGTGAGGGACAGCTTTGAGGGATCTGCTGTGAGGGACAGCTGTGAGGGACAGCTGTGAGGGATCTGCTGTGAAGGGACAGCTGTGAGGGATCTG
Source organism: Karalla daura (assembly GCA_029224185.1). NCBI lineage: Eukaryota > Metazoa > Chordata > Actinopteri > Chaetodontiformes > Leiognathidae > Karalla > Karalla daura. Next base: position 23,568,245 of record CM055201.1, on the reverse strand, counting down.
CTGTGAGGGACAGCTGTGAGGGATCTGCTGTCTGAGGGACAACTCTGAAGGGATCTGCTGTGAGGGACAGCTGTGAGGGATCTGCTGTCTGAGGGACAGCTGTGAGGGATCTGCTGTCTGAGGGACAACTGTGAAGGGATCTGCTGTGAGGGACAGCTGTGAGGGACAGCTGTGAAGGGATCTGCTGTGAGGGACAGCTGTGAGGGACAGCTGTGAGGGACAGCTGTGAAGGGATCTGCTGTGAGGGACAGCTGTGAGGGATCTGCTGTCTGAGGAACAGCTGTGAGGGACAGCTGTGAAGGGATCTGCTGTGAGGGACAGCTGTGAGGGACAGCTGTGAGGGACAGCTGTGAGGGATCTGCTGTGAGGGACAGCTGTGAGGGACAGCTGTGAGGGACTGCTGTGAGGGACAGCTGTGAGGGATCTGCTGTGAAGGGTTCTGCTGTGAAGGGATCTGCTGTCTGAGGGACAGCTGTGAGGGACAGCTGTGAGGGATCTGCTGTGAGGGACAGCTGTGAGGGACAGCTGTGAGGGATCTGCTGTGAGGGACAGCTGTGAGGGATCTGCTGTGAAGGGATCTGCTGTCTCCTGGACGCCTGGCCCCCAGGACGAGAGACGGCGTCTCCAGCTTCCAGGTGCAGCTCGGACTGTGTGGGGTGATCTCTGGTAGCTAGGAGATTGTTTGGGATGGACCAGCTAACCAGCTAACCAGCTAACTAGCTAACCAGCTAACCAGCTAACCAGCTAACCAGCCAGGATCCACTGACCATCTGAAGACCTCCCCCACTGAGGAGACCCGGCCCAGAGTCTGAGGAGCATGTGTGAGCAGTTGTTCTCCTGACACACACACACACACACACACACACACACACACACACACACACACACACACACACACACACACACACACACACACATGCTGAGCAGCTTTCTGAAGCAACAGGAGCTTGTTCTCCAACTCAAAGCAAACCTGAACTAAGCTGAGGTCACTCTGAGGAAGAGGAGGAGGAGGAAGAGTCTTAATTTGATCTGCACCTCCTCCTCCCCTTCTTCTCCTCTCCTCTCTCCTCTCTGCTCCTCAGCAGCTCTGCTCAGAGGTTGCAGCTGTCAGCCTCCATACACGCTGTGTGTGTGTGTGTGTGTGTGTGTGTGTGTGTGTGTGTGTGTGTGTGTGTGTGTGTGTGTGTGTGTGTGTGTGTGTGTGCTGACTGTGCAGACTTGGCATTCCCGCTGAGGAGAGTCAGCTGTGCTGAGAGGACCTCGCTGCCACGGGACGCACACACACACACACACACACACACACACACACACACACACACACACACACACACACACATCCGTTCATTCATCCTGTTGTGAGTCACTTGTGTGTGTCTTCATTGTGAGTTTATGCTCTGGGAGGACGTGCAGTTTGTGGAGGTGCAGCCTTGTCGCAGTTGTTCGCTCTATAAAAATCAGTTTTTCCATCTTTCTTCTTTTTTCAACAGTTTTTAATCTGTTTCTAATAATTGAACATGGCCGACATGAACTGTGAGGAAAGGTTGCTGTGAATCCTGATCAGGCCGAGAAGTTTCCATGTTCTCACTGTGTGTGTGTGTGTGTGTGTGTGTGTGTGTGTGTGTGTGTGTGTGTGTGTGAGAGAGCAGATCTTAGCATCATGTGAAGGAGAGACTGGGCTGACTTTTTTCCTCTAACAAAGCCTTGAAATGTTTGACTTCAGGTCAGTTCAGATTCTCCTGTTGACTTCAACAGCATGTTTAAGGCACTCGCTTTATCTCATGTCTTCGTATCCGTCTCCGAACCCTCGATTTGTTATTGTTTTCCCATCATCGTCAGCTCACGACTCTAACCCTCCAGCCCCTGGAGGACTCAGGGCGTCTGCACGCTGTGGCCTGCTCACGCGTGGCATCCGTGCTTCACGAGGTCGGAGAATCCTCGGAGAATCCTCGGCACCCTGGAGTTGACAATCCAAGATGGCTGCCGGGAGTGTGAAGAGGAGCAGCTCCTGCAGTACCACGTTCATCAGCTCTGACTGACCACAGCCCGGCAGCTCCGCCCACTCCTCCCTGGAACGCTGTTGACTCGGCTGGGACGACATTCCCACATCCCACCTCAGCAGGGAATGGACCAGACACACACACACACACACACACACACACACACACACACACACACACACACACACAGACAGTGTCTCTACAGAGTGTGTAATACCTCAGCAGGCAGACGTCCAAATCAAGGCCGGATTATAGCAGACGCTCCCTGCTGCTCTGAACCATCCTGCGAGGATCAGTCGGGGCAGCCCACACTATAAATATGACCCTGTGTGTGTGTGGGTGGGTGTGTGTGTGTGTGTGTGTGGGTGTGGGTGGATGGGTGGGTGGGTCATGCCCAAGGAGTAGTGGAACCACATCCACAAGTCTGATTTGGCCAGAAGGTGACCTGCAGATGACCCCTGTGGCTCAGCTGTCAATCAAGAAGGCCACGCCCCCGATAGAGGTGATGATGTCACCACTGAGGGGGCGTGGTTATAATAGATGAATCAGGTTTCCAGGTGAGGAGACACTGAGAGACTGAAGTCTTACTGAAGTGCTTCCTCAGCTAGAGAGACAGACAGACAGACAGACAGACAGACAGACAGGCAGAGAGAGAGACATCGTCCAGGTGAACATCTCGTCCATTGTCTAAAGCGGTCATCGTGGAAACAAAGCTGGGAGTGATGGAGACGCAGGAGCATTCACAGAAATCTGAGTCGGAGGAGGAGGAGGAGGAGGAGGGGGATGAGGGGGATGAGGAGGAGGAGGAGGAGGAGAGGGATGAGTAGGAGGAGGAGAGGGGGATGAGGAGGAGGAGGAGAGAAGCAGTGTGGAAGCAGAGAGAGGGATGTGTGGGGAGGATCCTGCTGTGAAGCTGCTGCTCGGCTATATTTAGCTTGTGTTGCCATGTGCTGGAAACGTGCAGAGCAGAGGGAGACACACACACACACACACACACACACACACACACACACACACACACACTACTCACCGAGTACCGTTAAGCAACTTTTTCATTTTCATTTCAATTGAACCTGAAACTAAACGTCAGGTGGCCTCAGAGCAAAGTGTTCCCATGATCTCTATTTTCATACAATCTGAGTTAAAAACCGAGTCAAAGTTTCATCCAACGAGCAGAATCCAGAGCTGTCCATCTGCCCTTCATCAGAGACGGACGCAGCTGGAGGTGGAAGCTTCTCCCTCCAGCACCACAGAGGCAGGACGTGGACCAGTCTCCCAGTCTGAGAGGCAGGACGTGGACCAGTCTCCCAGTCTGAGAGGCAGGACGTGGACCAGTCTCCCAGTCTGAGAGGCAGGACGTGGACCAGTCTCCCAGTCTGAGAGGCAGGACGTGGACCAGTCTCCCAGTCTGAGAGGCAGGACGTGGACCAGTCTCCCAGTCTGAGAGGCAGGACGTGGACCAGTCTCCCAGTCTGAGAGGCAGGACGTGGACCAGTCTCCCAGTCTGAGGCACCAGGGGAAGGTCTCGACCGTCTCCAGACCGGGACATGCTCATCATCTGATCCTTTCCTCTACTGTGTGACAGCTCATGTGACACCTTGCCTTTCATTCATTCATTCATTCATTCATTCATTCATTCATTCATTCATTCATTCATTCATTCATTCATTCGCTCACCTACCTTCTACCTTCAGCCTCCCAGTCACTGGTCCTGACCTGGATGTCCGGGTCTTGTCCTGGCTTGGAGTCTGTGTAGTTTCTCCTCCTCCTCCTCCTCCTCCTCCTCCTCCTCCTCCTCCTCCTCCTCCTATCCTGTCTGTGTGATGGACTGTCCCTCCAGTCCTTGTGTTGCTGGCCTGAGGTCATGAGGTCTGTGAACACCAGAGATGTTCTTTATCCTTTGGCTAACAGGAACATTTCCAGTGGAGTTCATCATTGTGCCCTGTTAAATCGGAAACAAACAAACAAACAAACAAACAAACAAACAGAAGGTGTTGCATGGGTCAGAGGCAGGATTCAGACTTAATGAGCAAGGGCAGTGACTGAGCTTCATCTAATTGTCTTATTATTAATGATCATTTATTATTTCTTTGTTCATTAGTGCTGAGGAGAGAGGAGGGACATTTCTCTGCGTCCTGCACATAAAAACATCAACAGTCTTTGAAACGCTGAAACGCTGAAACGCCTGCATCAGAGCTGGAGCGAGCTCTGCTCTCACTCCTTCTGCTGAGCCGCAAAAACAAACAAACAAAACCTTTCAGAATAAAACAATGTACAGCAGCTAACTGGGGCATGGCTGAGCCATGCTCTGTGTGTGTGTGTGTGTGTGTGTGTGTGTGTGTGTGTGTGGTCCCTGGTTGAGCCCGAGGTGTCGCCATGCAAACCAGCGCCGGCTCCACCAATCAGAGGCCTGGGACGGCGGCTGCTCGGCTCTGATTGGCCGGCTCCTCCCAGCTGTTGTGCAGCTGCTGCAGGAGCTGCATGGACACATCACCCACGCCTCGCCTTCCATCCTGGTGAGAACAGCAGCTGCTGCACCTTCAGCCTAGTGAATACCTGGTAATTATGACCTCCTCCTCCTCCTGACCCACTCCAGCCAGGCTGGCCTGGGCCTCCTGGGGGCCGCTGCTCTGGGAACGTTTGTTCCGGTGGTTTGTTGATTTGTTGGAGCGTGTCACACCCTGGTGAGGTTTGTCTTGTCTTGGGGTTTTGTTTTGTCATTTCCTGTTTTATTTTGAAAAGCCTGACCCTCCTCGTGTCAGGTCACTTGGCCTTTCCCTTGTGTCACAGCTGGGTCTGGTTCTCCCCTAATCCCCGGAGCTTCTTCCTCTTCCTGCCTGGTTCATGTTTAGGACGCTCCGGTACGCTCCGGTTCTACCTGCGTCTCCTCCACAGCTTTTCACCTGATGAATTCACCTTTTCACTCACTTTGTTTGCGTCCAGAGTCGTGGATCTGGGTGCTTTGACTAGGCCACAGGCACGGTCGCAATCAGTCCAAGACAGAGCTGGTTCTAGACCAGGAGATGTGAACACAAGAGTGGACACATAGTTCAGATGTGTGAACAGACGTCTTTGATGAGGTCTGACCTCCAGGAAGACTCGAGGTGGCAGAAAGCGTTCACCTGGACCAACCGGCTCCGCCTCCACAGGAACGTGAATGTGGGGAACTAGAGTTGAATTTAAGGTGAATTCTTCTTCCTTTTCTCCTCAAATTTATTCAACACTTGGTCGACTTTGTTGGGCTGGAAATGTTGATTTGCTGTAAGCGTCCCATGTGTTTGTGTATAAACCAGCATCAAATGTTTTATTGCCTTTAATGTCATTAAAAGTTAGAGTGAACTGGAAAGTTTATGAAAAAAATGATTAAAAAATACATTTTATTAAAATGTAATATGTGATTTTAACGTAATATGTAAACATTAAACAATTTTTAGGCTTTTTATATCATAATGACAGACAAGTGGGGTAAAATGTTTCAGAGAATATTAATATAAAAATAAAAAGATTTTTCATTTCACATTTTCATCATTACTCTCTTGGAAATGTGCAAGACAGACAGTGAACTGTAACCACTGATGAACAAACGTACATAGAAATATGAGAATATAAATGCATAAGTTTATTATTATTATCATTATTATCATTATTACTATTAGTATTGTACACATTAACCACCGAGTGTTACCAGTTTGTTTACCAAACAAGATATACTTTGTTCCAGTCTTCAGTCTGCAACTGAGGCTGACAGTTTCAGTTTCCGCTTCCTGTGCAGCCTCAGAGTGGCCGCAGTGCGCATGCGCCCCCTGGTGGCCTGGACTCGAGCTGCAGCTTCGGCCCGTCTGTGTGACTGCAGCCACTGTTCAGATCAGTTCATCACCTCTTCTTGACAAAGCAACTAGTGACAAACCCAGAGAGTTTTCCTGGTGGTTCTGAGACTTTGGGGGACATGAGACATGGTGCTGCACAGATAAACCTTCCTTCAAATATTTGGTTTTCTCTCAGACGTCATTCCTCCTCCACAGCGGCTCTTACACTTGTATATGTGCAACAAATGATGCAGATCTAGGTGAGTTAGTTCAGTGAGTTCAGTCTGAAGCTGGTGACCCCACAGGTGTGTGATACAGCAGTATCTGGTGCTGATGCTGATTAGACTCACATACTCTCAATATCAATAATATAATTAACACCATCAGCAACAATAATATGATTATTGAATATGACCCCCCCCCCCCCACACACACACACCAATACACACGTGCGTGTGTGTGTTGTGAGAGCTGGATGACAATCCTCTGAGCTTCTCGAATGTGAATATCTTTTGGTTCCATTGATCTCGTTGACCTGATCTCGACCTCGCCCCCTGTGAAACAGGATGTAGCAGGTTTCTCCATGTATGGTAAGGTAAGATCACACAAACAGCAGCAGCTGGAGACCAGATGAACTGGGCAGCAGAGCAGAGAACATGAAACACTAGAACCTGTCCTGACAGATCTGACATTGACTCCATCATTCCAGGGAGCAGTGAGGAGCTCTGTCTCTGCAGCAGTGATGCCTTCAGGGACTCTCTCTCTGCTCTGTACGCTGCAGTACTGACTGCTGCCTGGTGGGGGCGTCTCTGGACTCTGAGTCATGACTCCTGCTCTGTCTCCTTCTCTTCTTCTCTCACCAGGTGGTGGTGATCTCTGAAGCAGCAGCAGCATCAGCTGGAGGGTGGAGAGGCTCTGACTGTGGCCTGATACTGGGAGCTGGGACTGGGAGCTGGTACTGGGAGCTCCTACTGGGAGCGGGTACTGGGAGCTACTTCCCAACACATAATCCAGGATGTCTTCACAAGTATTCAAAGTTCATTAAATCAGTTTGAGAAAATGATTCAAGTCTTAATCACAAGGTATTAAATGTTGTTGGTGCTCCAGATGTTTCCAGATGATCTGACTGGAAACATCTGGAGCAGTTATGGAGCATCACTGAGTCTCGGTGGAACTGGTTGTCTCGTGGAGGATAACTGGGAAACGTTGATTCTTTGGATTCATTTCTTCATCTAACTGATGAATCATCATTTTCATTACTTTAAGTTCTGGATCATATTTTGCAGATAAACTGATTTATTGGGATTATTCTGGGTTTCCTTTGTTTGCTTTTTGTGTTGGAGCAGAGAACTAGTTAAACTCCATTACTAATCATAACCAGCAGCTCAGCTCTAACTCTGAGCCTCAGACAGCTGACCTCAGATCAGCTGGAGGAACAGAGCTCCACAGAGTCAATGGAACCAAAGGTAAAGTTAGTAAAACTAACCTGGTCACCACCAGGGACTCTGACTCTCAGACTGTCAGACTGGTTAGTGTCAGACTGGTTAGTGTCAGGCTGGTTACAGTCAGACTGGTTAGTGTCAGACTGGTTACAGTAAGACTGGTTTGTGTCAGGCTGGTTACAGTCAGACTGGTTAGTGTCAGACTGGTTAGTGTCAGACTGGTTAGTGTCAGGCTGGTTACAGTCAGACTGGTTAGTGTCAGGCTGGTTACAGTCAGGCTGGTTAGTGTCAGACTGGTTACAGTCAGACTGGTTAGTGTCAGGCTGGTTACAGTCAGACTGGTTAGTGTCAGACTGGTTAGTGTCAGGCTGGTTACAGTCAGACTGGTTACAGTCAGACTGGTTAGTGTCAGGCTGGTTACAGTCAGACTGGTTACAGTCAGACTGGTTAGTGTCAGACTGGTTAGTGTCAGACTGGTTGCAGTCAGACTGGTTAGTGTCAGGCTGGTTAGTGTCAGACTGGTTAGTGTCAGGCTGGTTACAGTCAGACTGGTTAGTGTCAGGCTGGTTAGTGTCAGACTGGTTAGTGTCAGGCTGGTTACAGTCAGACTGGTTAGTGTCAGACTGGTTAGTGTCAGGCTGGTTACAGTCAGACTGGTTAGTGTCAGACTGGTTACAGTCAGACTGGTTACAGTGAGACTGGTTAGTGTCAGGCTGGTTAGTGTCAGACTGGTTACAGTAAGACTGGTTTGTGTCAGGCTGGTTACAGTCAGACTGGTTAGTGTCAGACTGGTTACAGTCAGACTGGTTAGTGTCAGACTGGTTAGTGTCAGGCTGGTTACAGTCAGACTGGTTAGTGTCAGGCTGGTTACAGTCAGGCTGGTTAGTGTCAGACTGGTTACAGTCAGACTGGTTAGTGTCAGGCTGGTTACAGTCAGACTGGTTAGTGTCAGGCTGGTTACAGTCAGACTGGTTACAGTCAGACTGGTTAGTGTCAGGCTGGTTACAGTCAGACTGGTTACAGTCAGACTGGTTAGTGTCAGGCTGGTTACAGTCAGACTGGTTAGTGTCAGGCTGGTTACAGTCAGACTGGTTACAGTCAGACTGGTTAGTGTCAGACTGGTTAGTGTCAGACTGGTTGCAGTCAGACTGGTTAGTGTCAGGCTGGTTAGTGTCAGACTGGTTAGTGTCAGGCTGGTTACAGTCAGACTGGTTAGTGTCAGGCTGGTTAGTGTCAGACTGGTTAGTGTCAGGCTGGTTACAGTCAGACTGGTTAGTGTCAGACTGGTTAGTGTCAGACTGGTTACAGTCAGACTGGTTACAGTGAGACTGGTTAGTGTCAGACTGGTTAGTGTCAGGCTGGTTACAGTCAGACTGGCTAGTGTCAGACTGGTTAGTGTCAGGCTGGTTACAGTCAGACTGGCTAGTGTCAGACTGGTTAGTGTCAGGCTGGTTACAGTAAGACTGGCTAGTGTCAGACTGGTTACAGTCAGACTGGTTAGTGTCAGACTGGTTAGTGTCAGACTGGTTAGTGTCAGGCTGGTTACAGTGAGACTGGTTAGTGTCAGACTGGTTAGTGTCAGACTGGTTAGTGTCAGGCTGGTTACAGTCAGACTGGTTACAGTGAGACTGGTTAGTGTCAGACTGGTTAGTGTCAGGCTGGTTACAGTGAGACTGGTTAGTGTCAGACTGGTTAGTGTCAGGCTGGTTACAGTCAGACTGGCTAGTGTCAGACTGGTTAGTGTCAGGCTGGTTACAGTCAGACTGGTTAGTGTCAGGCTGTTTTTTAAACTTTCGGGCGATAAAACTCTGAGCTGGTTAAACTAGTTTATCAGTGTGAAAGACTGGTTGAGACGGGCCGACTGGTGATGGAGAGCTTCAGTGGAAAGAGAAGCAGACGCAGTTAGAACAGGATCGAGTTTATTTCCTAAGAAACTTGACTTCATTCAAAGTGTGAAATGCAGTGGAGTCAACGCGCCTACAAACCAGCAGAAAAACCCCGAAAATGTTCAAGATCTGTACAAACGTCAGAAAGAGGAACCAGTGACATGTTGGCTGGTTCTGCTGCAGTAACAGTGTGTACCTGAAGAGCCCATGGCCGACTGACTAGTTCAGCTTCTATGTTAGCATGGTTCTCCTCTAACCATCATCTCTGTACATCCATCTATGTACAGACAAACTGGGGAAGAATTACAACGGAATAAACAGAATATTTACTCTGAATCAGAATCACAGAGATGGAGGTTTCCCTGGAGAACACACACACACACACACACACACACACACACACACACACACACACACACACACACACACACACACACACACACACACACACACACACACACACACACACACACACACACACACACACACACACACACACACACAGGATCAAAGGCAGAGACAGGAATGAAACATGAATGAATGAGAGGATGTAACACTGAGGAGCAGGTTTGGTCCCAACAGGTTCAGAACACCACTCAGGGGTGTGTGTGTGTAGGGGTGTGTGTGTGTGTGTGTGTGTGTGTGTATGGCAGGTGAAGAAATGGAGAACAGGCGTTTGACCATAATTTCTAATTATATGAATGAATTTCAAATTATTTCAACTTAGTCTTTAATCTAATATCTTTTCATTTCAAGTCACATGTGATTACTGTTCATTATACATAATTAAAATAATTGCAGATCTACATAATTATACAATTGTATATATGTATAAAATCAATTCATAGTTTAAAAAATGAATATACTTTCTGAAAGCAGTATATTATAAACACTGATGTGTAGTTATTGAGTTTTAAAATCTATTTAGTACATGAATAATGAACATAACTGCAGACGCTGCTTTAGAGCTGAAGGATGAAGTCTTTCATGAGACATTTTCCAGGACGTTCTAGAAGAATACTTCAGGCAAAGTTCTGGATCTGAGTGGGCTTCTTGGTTCTTGAAGGTGAATGTTTCCAGGTTTCTTTACACCAACCAGTGGCGGGTTAACCAAACCATAACCAACAGTGTGATGTCATCCCCGCAGGCTGAGTGACAGCTACGCATCAAAGACGTCAGAACCAGAGGATCCAGGAGCTCCTCCAGGAGCTCCTCCAGAAGCTCCTCCAGGAGCTCCTCCAGAAGCTCCTCCAGGAGCTCCTCCAGAAGCTCCTCCAGGAGCTCCTCCAGAAGCTCCTCCAGGAGCTCCTCCAGAAGCTCCTCCAGGAGCTCCTCCAGAAGCTCCTCCAGGAGCTCCTCCTGAAGCTCCTCCAGGAGCTCCTCCTGAAGCTCCTCCAGGAGCTCCTCCAGGAGCTCCTCCAGGAGCTCCTCCAGGAGCTCCTCCAGAGGCTGCAGCTGACTGCTGGAGCTCAGGCCTGGTTTGAGCCTCGCTACAAAGCGTCTCCAGCTCCAGTTTGTAGAAGAAACGAGAGCTGCTTCAAAGCAACCTGGAACCAAACCGCCCAGCACACACCTGCGCTCAGGTCCTTCATCCTCCTCTTCATCACGTCCACACACAGGCGACAATGACTGGCTGAGACACACACACACACACGCACGCACACACACGCAGAGCGATCTGCTTGGATCTGACTCCAGTGCAGGTTGGGAGGTGGAGCTCGGGGGCCACAGCGCCCCCCGCTGGTCCAGGATCAGACTCAGTTCATCCGCCAAAATATCTCAACAACCCAGGAGCCAGGACAGAGTCAGCCACTGTACACGTACGTACACACACACACACACACACACGCACACGCACACACACACACACGCACGCACACACACACACACACACACGCACACACGCACGCACACACAGAGCTTTGGCACCCAGACAGAGTGAGGAATGAAGATTTCATAGAAAGGCTAACCCTGGAAGAAAGGCACCGCCAAACCAAAATAAAACGTCATTTCATTTATATTACATATACATACGTGTGTGTGTGTTTATATACAGAGAGTGTATAAAACAACATGGAGGAATGGGGATGAGCAGACGCCTTAATCACTCTCAGTCCAGTCTCGTCCAATAACTACGTTCCAGCCGTGGATGATTCATCAATAAATCATCAATAAAAAGTAAAAAAACAAATGAACAGAACTAGGATCTAGTTGTTGGAGCGGCGGCCCGTTAGCAGCCCTGAGCATCCTCTTCTGTGGAGCTCTCCTGGGCTCTACTGTCACCTGCAGGACCCGACCAATGAGAGGAGAGCAGGTGAGTGACGGGCGATGACATCACAGGAAACAGGAAGTGATGGAGGGGGGAAGACGGCGACAGAGGGACGTGATGGATGGCGTGAAAGTGACAAAGAAGAAGCAGAAGAAGCAGCAGCAGCTTTGGTGTGTAGAAGGATGGAGGTGGAGATGAGAAGGTTCAACAAACCACATTACCCATGATCCTCAGCAGCACAGCACAGGATGCAAAGCATCATGGGAGCTGTAGTCAGTGATCTGTTTGACCTGAGGCTTCACAGGAAGTGACATCAGAGCTGCAACAACCAATCAATTAACTAATAACGACTAATAAATAAATCGACTAATAGCGTAACGATAGATTTGAAGACTTTTAGTTGTTTTTTTAACTATTTTTCAGGGATGTTGTTAGAGTTAGCGTAGGGTGAGCTAACCTACCCTAACCCATCTCATAAAGCTGCTATCAAACTAAACCATGTTCCATTATCAGTCACAGTTACTGACTGCTTGTTTACAGGTTACCTTCAGACTTTAGACCTTTTCAGACTTGCCACATTTTTGCCAGTCCAGAGAAGGAGCAGGTAGGAGGACAGCCTCCGGAGGTCCAGACCTGGAGCTGGAGCTCTGTGGAGCTGGGAGGAGACGTCAGGCTTTGTTTGGCTGTGGAGGACGACCAGGCCTCGTCCTCTCCACCAGGGAACTCTGAATGCGAGTCATCTGGAAATGATGCTGAAAACCATCGGAGGCTGCACTTCTACACAGATCTGAACCGAGTTTCACAGGTTGTCCTGTGGCCTGTGAATGGACTGAGCAGGTGACCACAGGTCTACCACAGGTCTATGATGCTGCTACAGTGGTGCTCTAGTAGTGTGTGGTCTGCTAGGTGCTGGTGGGCTCCGGAGCTCCTCAGGTCTCAGCTCCTTCAGGGACTGTGTCCCGCTGTCTGTCCTCCACAGTCCTCCAGGTTAACTACAACTACCTGGGAACAGGTAGACATGAGGACTAGTGTTGGTTAGCTGCAGCTCTGCTCTCTCTGCTTCCTCACTTTCACTGTTCCACCATCTGGTTATCAGCTGGTTGTTGTGTGGGATGGACATGCAGAGAGGGGCCACACACACACACGCACGCACACACACACACACACACACACACACACACACACACACACACACACACACACACACACACACGCACACACACACTCACACACACACGTAATCACACATCCTCTGCTCCCTCTGAGGTTTCCAGGTTAACAGTCCAGTTCACTGTCTGAACCTCTGTGTGTGTGTGTGTGTGTGTGTGTGTGTGTGTGTGTGTGTGTGTGTGTGTGTGTGTGTGTGTGTGTGTTCGTTGACCTCATGCAGAAGAAGACTAACAGACTAACAGTAGTTTTCTATGGTGTCAAAGAATGAGAAGTTTACTGGGAACTCTGAACATGAAGAGGAGGAGGAAGAAGAAAATGAGGGGAGGAGCAGGAGGGAGTGGAAGGAGTGAGAGAAGAGGAAGAGGAGGAGGGAAGAAGGAGAAGAGGTACAGGGAGAGAGAGAAGGAATTGGAAGAAGAGGAAAAATGAGTGAGAGAAGAGGCAATGAGGAGGAAAAGAAGAGAAGGAGGAGAATAGAGGAAAGGAGGAAGAGGAGGAGCGGGAGGAGAAGAGAGGAAAGGAGGAAGAGGAGGAGTGGGAGGAGAAGAGAGGAAAGGAGGAAGAGGAGGAGCGGGAGGAGAAGAGAGGAAGGAGGAAGAGGAGGAGCGGGAGGAGAAGAGACAATGCGGCGAACAAGGAGAGAAGAGAAAAAAGAGGAGAAATAGTTTTAGTTGTGGAGCAGATGAACAAGAAGCAGTTAAAACAAAGACGTGTTAAAGGACAAGAGGAGTCAACAGACTGGAGGCGGGGGGGGGGGGCAGAGGTCAGAGGTCACAGGTAGTCTGTACACTGACAGGATGGCCCATGAGAAGCTGCTCCAATGAAAGGACATGGAATACACTTCCTGTCTCCTAAGTTACATGACCACAGAACAAGAGACATGGCATTACTGCTGACTGTGTTTACTATTTACTGTGTTTACTATTTACTGTGTTTACTATTTACTGTGTTTACTGTGTTTACTGTGTTTACTGTTTACTGTGTTTACTATTTACTGTGTTTACTATTTACTGTGTTTACTGTTTACTGTGTTTACTATTTACTGTGTTTACTATTTACTGTGTTTACTGTTTACTGTGTTTACTATTTACTGTGTTTACTATTTACTGTGTTTACTGTTTACTGTGTTTACTGTTTACTGTGTTTACTGTTTACTGTGTTTACTATTTACTGTGTTTACTGTTGTCTGAGGTGAGTGTGGGAGAAAGCCGACCATGACCTGTGTTCATCTTCTCTCCACTCTGTTGTTCTCTAAAGGGGCGGGGCCACAGAGAAGCAGTCACATGACACAGGAAGCTGGCTCTCATGGGCCGTCTGGGTCTGAGCTGGCTTTGCTCAGAGGTCAGAGATCAGAGGTCAGAAGGTCCCGAGATGAGGAGGTCAGGGTCAGGAGGTCAGAGATGAGGAGGTCAGGGGTCAGGAGGTCAGAGATGAGGAGGTCAGGGTCAGGAGGTCAGAGATGAGGAGGTCAGGGGTCAGGAGGTAAGAGATGAGGAGATCAGGGTCAGGAGGTCAGAGATGAGGAGATCAGGGTCAGGAGGTCAGAGATGAGGAGATCAGGGTCAGGAGGTCAGAGATGAGGAGGTTAGAGATGAGGAGGTCAGGGTCAGGAGGTCAGAGATGAGGAAGTCAGGGGTCAGGAGGTAAGAGATGAGGAGGTCAGGGTCAGGAGGTCAGAGATGAGGAGGTCAGGGTCAGGAGGTCAGAGATGAGGAGGTCAGGGGTCAGGAGGTCAGAGATGAGGAGATCAGGGTCAGGAGGTCAGAGATGAGGAGGTCAGGGGTCAGGAGGTCAGAGATGAGGAGATCAGGGTCAGGAGGTCAGAGATGAGGAGGTCAGTGGTCAGGAGGTCAGAGATGAGGAGGTCAGGGGTCAGGAGGTCAGAGATGAGGAGGTCAGTGTCAGGAGGTCAGAGATGAGGAGGTCAGGGGTCAGAGATGAGGAGGTCAGGGGTCAGGAGGTCAGAGATGAGGAGGTCAGGGGTCAGAGATGAGGAGGTCAGGGGTCAGGAGGTCAGAGATGAGGAGGTCAGTGTCAGGAGGTCAGAGATGAGGAGGTCAGGGGGCAGAGATGAGGAGGTCAGGGGTCAGGAGGTCAGAGATGAGGAGGTCAGGGGTCAGAGATGAGGAGGTCAGGGGTCAGGAGGTGGGGCTCGGCGCCTCCTACCTTGCGTGGTGTTGCGCTCGTTGAGCAGCTTGGTCTGGCTGTTGGGGAGGATCTTGATCTCTGGAGGCTCTGGACTCTGACCCACCCTCGACGCCATCAGAGCATTCAGGTACTGCAGCCTGGTCACCTGTCAATCAAAGACATCAGCTGGTCACCTGTCAATCAAAGATCAGCCGAGGCGTGTCCTGACAGGGGCGTTCGGGTACCGTGGGAAATTTGTGAATCTGATGATAACGGCAGGAAGTGGCCAGCTTCTAAACAGCGCTGGCCGCCCATGCAGACGGTGGATGCTTTGAGGAGGTTCTGGAGATGTTCCATGGGGCTCCTGGTCCAGAAACCTCCTCAGCCATCACCATCACCTGTCATTACCTGTTTTCATTACCGTACCATGTCAGAAGATGGCGCCACGCTGCTGGATGTTCTGAAGCTCAGACAGACAGTTTGTGGGTTTGTTCTGGCCCATCACTCATGGAGACAACAGCCAGAGCAGACTGGCACACCTGGGCAGGTGTGCCAGGTGTGTCAGGTGTGTCAGGTGTGTCAGGTGTGCCAGGTGTGCCAGGTGTGTCAGGTGTGTCAGGTGTGCCAGGTGTGTCAGGTGTGCCAGGTGTGTCAGGTGTGTCAGGTGTGTCAGGTGTGCCAGGTGTGCCAGGTGTGTCAGGTGTGTCAGGTTTGTCAAAAGACGAGAGACAAGACCTGAACTGGTCCTTCAGGTGAAGGTGATGTTTGTGTGGAGGCAGAATGAGTTCAGATCTTCTTCTTCCTCATCTGTGTGTCTGCCTGCCTGTCTGCCTGCCTGCCTGTCTGCCTGTCTGTCTGTCTGTCTGTAGGCTGCAGGGGGCCCTCACCCGGATCAGCTGCAGGTCGGTCAGCGCTCGCACTGTGTAGTCGGGACAGTAGCTGGACGGGGACGTCGCCTCGGCCGCCTCGAACGGATCCCTGGGAGAGAGACGCTGGGAGGAGACAGGGGACTGGTGCACTGAGGACACACACACACACACACACACACACACACACACACACACACAGTCAGGAGACAGGTAGTTGCAGTTTGAGATCAGAGAACTCTGACCTCACGACAAAATCATTCAAAGAATGTTTGCAAACATCCACTGTTGATTACTAAAACAGCTGTGACTTCAGCAGTTAATCAATAATCTATTCCTTCAGTCGTTGTTGCAGCTCCTGACAGACGGCCCTCAGCTCTCAGCCTCTAATTTTATTGAAGGCTTTTGTTAATCAGCCTGGGACACATGTTGGCAGACATTCATCAGAGGAACAACAGCTTCTATTCTCACACGTTTCACATGCTGGGAGGGCCCAGCCGGCCTCTACACCCCACAGCCTGGGGGCCTCTACACCCAGCAGCCTCGGGGCCTCTACACCCAGCAGCCTCGGGGCCTCTACACCCAGCAGCCTGGGGGCCTCTACACCCAGCAGCCTGGGGGCCTCTACACCCAGCAGCCTCGGGGCCTCTACACCCAGCAGCCTCGGGGCCTCTACACCCAGCAGCCTCAGGGCCTCTACACCCAGCAGCCTGGGGGCCTCTACACCCAGCAGCCTGGGGGCCTCTACACCCAGCAGCCTGGGGGCCTCTACACCCAGCAGCCTGGGGGCCTCTACACCCAGCAGCCTGGGGGCCTCTACACCCAGCAGCCTCGGGGCCTCTACACCCAGCAGCCTCGGGGCCTCTACACCCAGCAGCCTCGGGGCCTCTACACCCAGCAGCCTGGGGGCCTCTACACCCAGCAGCCTGGGGGCCTCTACACCCAGCAGCCTCGGGGCCTCTACACCCCGCAGCCTCGGGGCCTCTACACCCAGCAGCCTCGGGGCCTCTACACCCAGCAGCCTGGGGGCCTCTACACCCAGCAGCCTCGGGGCCTCTACACCCAGCAGCCTGGGGGCCTCTACACCCAGCAGCCTCGGGGCCTCTACACCCCGCAGCCTGGGGGCCTCTACACCCCACAGCCTCGGGGCCTCTACACCCCACAGCCTCGGGGCCTCTACACCCAGCAGCCTGGGGGCCTCTACACCCAGCAGCCTGGGGGCCTCTACACCCAGCAGCCTGGGGGCCTCTACACCCAGCAGCCTGGGGGCCTCTACACCCCGCAGCCTCAGGGCCTCTACACCCAGCAGCCTCGGGGCCTCTACACCCAGCAGCCTCGGGGCCTCTACACCCAGCAGCCTCGGGGCCTCTACACCCAGCAGCCTCGGGGCCTCTACACCCAGCAGCCTCGGGCTGAGAGAATTGTCTTGTTGCTGTTGTGAAGTATGAACATTTTAAGCAGTTTCTGTGACTTTTCCAGAACGTTCCCAGGTTCCCTCAGCCTCTTTAGCAGTGGACAGAGTGAGGAGCTCCTCTGCTCCTCCTGACCTGGAGGAGGAGCAGCTCCACGTCTCACCTGAGGAGGGCAGCGTCAGTGCCGACACGCCGTAGTAGGTGAACGCCCCGTTCTCAAACTTCAGCCCCTCCTTCCCGATCTCCACCTCCACACGACCCTGTCCCACACACACACACACACACACACACACACACACACACACACACACACACACACACACACACACACACACACACACACACACACACACACACACACACACACACACACACACACACACACACACACACACACACACACACACACACACACACACACATCAGGCGGATCTAGAACATCCTGAGCATCCTGCTCCTCTGTGGCACGTGCACATGTGTCCAGATGTGGCGGCTGACCTGCAGCAGCAGGATGAAGTAGTCCACCGGGTGGTTGCGTGTGTACAGGTAGTGGGCTGCACTCAGGCGGTTGCTGGGGTCAAAGTGCACTTCCTGGTTCACGCTGGGGTGACGGAGCAGGTGGAACAGGACCTTCTCAGAGACACGAGCCGGACTGAAGTGCTCCACCTCTGCAGGGCCCCACACGCACACACACACACACACGCATACACACGCAGACACATACACACACACACACACACACACACACGCACAGACACACACACGCACACAGACACAGACACACGCACGCACACACAGACACACACATCAGCATTTCTGTTCCTGGGTGTGAAATTATGTTGAATAAGGGCAGATTCTATTCTTCTCTGTTCTAGTCTATTGTGTTCTATTCTGAATTGTTTACACTGGTCTCTGACTGGTCCCTGACTGGTCCCTGACTGGTCTCTGACTGGTCTCTGACTGGTCTCTGACTGGTCCCTGACTGGTCTCTGACTGGTCTCTGACTGGTCCCTGACTGGTCCCTGACTGGTCTCTGACTGGTCTCTGACTGGTCTCTGACTGGTCTCTGATCATGTGGTTAGCTGACAGACCTCTGGACAGGAAGCGGTGTGTGGCCAGCAGCAGCTGGGGCGAGGTGCGGATCTTGGGTTCTCCCTCCGGAGGTTTGAACAGGGAGAACTCCTCGTGAGGTTTGCGAGGCTCCAGAGGGATCTCCAGAGGAGCCAGAGGACGCTTCACCTTCCTCTCCACTGGGCCGGAGGAGGAGGAGGAGGAGGAGGGGGAGGAGGAAACAGGTTAATAAAGAGACTCAGTATAGATGAAGACAATAAACACACACACTCACAGTATCCGTCGGACTCGTCCAGGATCTCAGACTTGATGATCTCCTCGATCACGTCCTCCAGAGTCACCAGACCCAGAACCTCGTAGAACGGGTCGCCCTCGCCCTCGTTGTTCACCTTCTGCACAATGGCCATGTGGGAGTTACCTGAAGGGAGGGGTCAGAGGTCAGAGGCCGGGGTCAGAGGCCAGAGGGTCACTGTGATTGTTATATGTGTGTCAGATGACATGAGCACTAGTGAAGAACAGGTTGGTTCTTCATCTGTTGAACAGACCACAACTGACCTCAGATCAGCTGGAGGAGCGAAGCCTCAAGAAATGAATCAAAACAAAGCAAAACTTTATTCAACTATTATTAACCTTTATCTCCCTCATCTCTACAGCGTGGACAGCTGAAGAGAGAAAGCTCCTCACTGCTCCTCGCTCCTCACAGCTCCTCCTCTCTGCTCCTCACTGCTCTTCGCTCCTTCTCACAGCTCCTCCTCTCTGCTCCTCTGTGCAAGTCTCTGCTCCTCACTGCTCCTCTTTCCGCCTCACAGCTCTTCACTCCTTTCTGCTCCTTGCTCCTCCTCACAGCTCCCCACTGCTCTTCGCTCCTCCTCATAGCTCCTCTCTGCTCCTCCTGATGGTGTTGACCACTAGGAGGCGCCATTGTCCCGTATTTATTTCTATGACAGAGCTTCAGAGCTGGACCAGTGAGACCAGGCTGGACCTGAGCAGGGGGTGGTGTGTGTGTGTGTGTGTGTGTGTGTGTGTGTGTGTGTGTGTGTGTGTGTGTGTGTGTGTGTGTGTGTGCCTTTCTTGAACTCCTCCAGCATGGCGTCCAGCTTGGTGTCGTTGAAGACGAAGTGCAGCGGGTGGTTGTAGAACTTGGTGATGGTGGTCATGGGGGTGGAGTCATCAGGGTCCACCAGAGCCAGGTCCTTCACATACAGGATCTCCACGATGTTGGACCTGAGACACACACACACACACACACACACACACACCTCAGAGTTAATATAGCAGACACTTTAACAGGACTCTCTTTGTGACTTGTGTAATCATTGACTCAGGTTTTTTGTCTTTGTAGCTGCAGGACGTGAACTTTCACGTTCCAGAAATAACTGAATAAGAACTTTTCCAGAAACTTAAAGATGCTTTAAATCAAATATCCAATCTTTACCATGAAGGTATGAATGGAGATATGTCTGAACCAGTGGAGGAGGAGGATACATACTGGTCTGAACCAGTGGAGGAGGAGGATACGTACTGGTCTGAACCAGTGGAGGAGGAGGATACGTACTGGTCTGAACCAGTGGAGGAGGAGGATACGTACTGGTCTGAACCAGTGGAGGAGGAGGATACGTACTGGTCTGAACCAGTGGAGGAGGAGGATACGTACTGGTCTGAACCAGTGGAGGAGGAGGATACGTACTGGTCTGAACCAGTGGAGGAGGAGGATACGTACTGGTCTGAACCAGTGGAGGAGGAGTATACGTACTGGTCTGAACCAGTGGAGGAGGAGGATACGTACTGGTCTGAACCAGCTGTAAACCTCTGGAAGATTGTGAGAAGCAGCTGTTGTGTTGCTACAAAGCAGAAGAACACTAGTGGCCACGCTCCTTCTACTGTCCCATGGTCCAGACCAGGAGGAGGAGACCAGGAGGAGGAGACCAGGAGCAGGAGGAGACCAGTAGGAGGAGCCCAGGAGGGGGAGCTACTGTAGCATGACACGAGGCTCTGAGAAATAACTGATCTACATGATCCTCATGTAACCTGGAGAGCATCATCCAGCAGGTGTGTGATCTGGGATGAGCTGAGGGCTGGGCCGGCTTGGACTCACTTCTCCTCCTCGTAGATGGGGACCCTGGTGTAGCCGCTCTGCATGATCTCAGACATGGTGGAGAAGTCGAGCACGGCCGAGCTGGGCAGCATGAAGCAGTCCTTCAGGGGCGTCAGGATGTCCTCCACCGTCTTAGTGCGCAGAGTCCCACGGCTGAACTCCTCCTTCACAAACTCACTGCGCACACACACACACACACACACACACACACACACACACACACACACACACACACACACACACACACACACACACACACACACACACACACACACACACACACACACACACACACACACACACACACAGACTTGACGGTCACCTTCTAGAGCTGGACGTTGCTACCCTGTGGGCTTTCTCTCCTGACCTGTAGGGGTCGTTGACGCTGGTCCGGATCATCTCCATGGCTCGCTCCCTGATGCCGCAGGTGCTGATGTCCCTCCTCAGAGCCAGGTCCAGGATGAGGCCCAGGGGGCAGGACAGCGGGCAGGTGAGCACCATGCACACCTGGGCCAGCCAGGTGAGGGCTGGAGCCAGCTGGAAGCCGTAGCCCGAGCAGAGGACGTGAGGAGCCAGCTCGGCCAGGAGGAAGAGGAGGACGGCGGCGGTGAAGACGGCTGAGACGATGGAGCCCAGAGCTCTGAAGAGCAGCACGGCCAGAGCAGAGTGAGCCAGGGCCAGGAGGAAGAGGAGGGAGCACGTCTGCAGGGGGTGGAAACAGCGAAGAAAACTGCTCAGTTCTGTTCCTCAAAAGCAGAGATCAGGTCTGGAAACGACTTCCTCACAGCTGCAAATCAACAACATGCAGTGAAGAAACCAGAAGAAGTGAGACAGGAAACTGAGATTAGGATTAAGACTTGACTTCTTAAACTCATTCTCAAAATGTGTCTTTTGAACACTTAAATCGACAACACTTGTCGATGAATGGATCAGCAGCTGCAGGTCCCTCAGTCTGGGCGGGAGTCGAGCCCAGGTCCTTCCTGCTGAGGGGAGCTCACGACTGAGCCGGTCCATCACAGACGCTCTACTGGGACACTAGATCTGAACCTCACACAGGCTCAAACAGGTGAGGAGGAGTCCACCTGCAGCCTCCCAGGGTCTCAACACCTAGAGGAACCTGTGAGGATGAAGATGATGAGGATGGAGCTCCTCATCACTGAGGCCTCGGCAGCAACTCAGGTTTCATAGGATTAAAAACACAGAAGTTGTGTTTGTTTAGTCATGTGGAACCTGGAGGCGATCCATCTCCAGGACCAGCACCTCCCTCTCTGCTGAGGAGACCAGAGGCAGGTCACCTCCACACCACCACCAGCTACAGGTCAGGGAGGAGATAGAGTTCACATCTACATCCTGACACGACGCTCCATACAATGTTTAAAAACAAGATAAACAGACTAAATCTGAGAAGAAAGGTCTTCAGAACAAGTCAAAGTATCTGTCCATGTAGCAAGATCTCTTGGAATGAAATGTGAAGTGTGAAGTCCACAAGTGCTGAGTGGAGACTTTCAGAACGAGACCATGAACACCAGCATCTGGAGCTGAGGAGGTGCAGCACCTGCTCAGGGTGCTCCTGGAGGAGGTGAAAGGGGAGGAGAGTCTGAGCTCCTTCTCTGAGAGCAGACCATGTCTCTCTGTCAGATGTTCTCACTGTTAACAACTCCTGATGCAACAGAGATGGAAACACACACACACACACACACACACACACACACACACACACACACACACACACACACACACCTACAGTCCAACTCATAAACACACACGTGCACAGCTGTACAGATGTGCAGTGACGTTGTTCTCTTTGTTTACATTGAGATGTTGTTGTTGATTTGTTTTTACTTTGTTACTTCCCTGTGGGATCTCAGCCCCAGTCAGAGCCTGATCCTGGTTCTGGTTCTGGTTCTGGTTCTGGTTCGGGCCACTCACCAGGAAGTTCCCCCTCCTCCGGACCGGCTCCAGGCGCTTGGCGGCCCGCTTCTCCTCCTCGGAGCCGCAGCTGTGCAGCACGTACAGCTCCACCGGGTCGAGCCAGAGGAGGCTCAGGTTGACGGTCCTCAGAACCGAGCTCAGGCCCAGCAGCACCACCACCAGCACTGCCAGACCCCAGGCCGGCAGCTCCGTGGGCCGGGCCCGGACCTGCAGCCGGTCCAGTCCTGCCGAGCTCCAGCTCTCGCCGCTGCGCAAACACACCCGGTACCGGAGCCTCGGTTCGGAACCTGACCCGCCGTGTCGGACCTGCACGTCCAGCAGCAGGCTGTCGTCCTCGGCCCACTCCGGCTCCCCGCTCACCTGGAAGGCGGAGTCGCTGCGCCGGGTCGGGTCCAGGCAGGGATCCCAGTCCTCCCCCTCGGTCCCATCCTCCGAATCCTCGGAACCAGCGAACCCGACCCAGGGCCAGCTCCCATTCAGACCCGTCCCAAACAGCCGCAGTTGGAAGCGGGCTCCGTCCGGCACAGAGAGGAGCCGCTGGCTCATGTCCACGGGCCCCGCGGGCTCCTCCAGCCGCAGCCCCAGCAGCCGCGGAGCGTCGAGGCCGGAGACAGAGGCGCGGAGCCCGCAGAGCAGCAGCAGCAGCAGCGCCGCGGGGCCGCCCGCCATGTTGGATCTGTCTGCCTCCTCCTCCTCCCGAGGGTCATGTGACCAGTCCGGGCCGCTGGCCCCGCCCCCCGGAGGCGCGTAAGCCAATCACAGCATGTTTGCTTCATAAACCGTTGTGCCTTAATTTACTGTTGTTGACAAAACTCAGAGTGCTCAGATCCGTCCATCAGCCTCAGTTCTAACTAAACTCTGAGGCATTTCTCTGTTCAATCTGACGTAATCAAGGCCGAGTGGTGGCGGGCGGCCAATGACAGCTGTGGGGTGGGAGAGCCCCCCCCCCCGTGAGGGCTAATGTTCTCCTGTGGGTCTCCTATAGAGCCCCTCATGTGATATCTGATTAAAAAAATCCGTGGGCACGAGATGATAATGCGTTAAGAAGTTATTACAGAGTCACATTCGACCGTTGTTGTTTTTGCGGGCCCGCCTCTTCCGGGAAATTAACCAATGGGAGCCAGCGGTTTGTGTTCTCAGCCAATGAAAGAAGAGAAAACACGCATTAGACCCCGCCCACTTTGGTCATTTGATCATTGATCTCTCTCTCTCTCTCTCTCTCTATATATATATATATATATTTATCTATCATCAACTCAACCTTATTTGTTCTTAGTGCCAGTTCATAACAGCTGTTATCTCTATCCATCCATCTATCCATCCATCTATCTATCCATCTATCTATCCATCTATCTATCCATCTATCTATCTATCTATCTATCTATCTATCTATCTATCTATCATTCAGCTTCCCGTGAGACTAAATTAGCATTGCAATCGATCAATTAGCAGCTGGTGGCTCTGTAAGTTACTGGCTCCAGAAAGCACAAAGAGCCTCATTCAAACACCAAAATGTCCTGTCACACACGTAAGCAACACTAGAACATAGTGGCTCAGACAGGCTGTCAATGGCACAAACACGCAGGCTCAGTTTGTTTGACCCATATATGATGCTTCTTCCCTCAGGCTCTACAGCATCATTTCACAGCTGCTACGAGGCAGACGTATCAAAAACTCTGAGCCTGGTTTTTAGTTTGTGTTTTCATCTGTCGGTTCAGTCTGGGTCAGTTGGTGAGGACAGGTGTGCAATCATCAGCCTCTGTGTCCTGTAAACATTTCTCACATCGGTTAATGTGAAACAGGTAAATCCTCACTCGGTCCAGCAGAGACGGCTCTGAGCATGAACCACACAGTCTCCCATAGAGAAACAGATCTCAGGTTTATTAACCTCACAGTTCGTCAAGCGCTGTACAGTAGTTTTCACAGCATTCACACGTTTCTTGAAATCCCCGTTTGGACGAGCTGCTTCATCTCTGCTCAGGAGGAAAGCGGCGTGGGCGCCACTCACATCTGCAGCAATCTAGACGTACATAGGAGCGCTTTTTATTCTCCTGGTCCTCGAACACTCTGCCTCGTGTAACCTTTGATGACTGCTCCCTGTAGAGTCTGAGGGATGATCATAAACTCTGTCCCTCAGCGCGCGTCACTCCGGCCTCCGACGTTTCCCAACCAGCGACTCGTGAATGATCCACAGCGTGGAAAACTCTGCGGCCTGAGACGCTGCTCAAGAAAATATTTCACCCTGGAGCGGCTCTAATCATCACACGGCTGCAGCGCTAAATCAAAGAGGCCAGGAGCGGCTGATAAGCCCCGCTCCCAGTCCCCGGCAGAAACCAGTGGGAGCAGTGAGTGGGGCCCAGCAGGAGGCCTGAGGAGGCGATAAGAGCCGAGTGGAAACATGGAGACAGGAGTGACGAGGAGGAGGACGGGAAACAGGGAGGATGGAGGAGGACACACAGGGTTTCTGGCTGTGGAAAGATAGAAAACTGGTTAAAAAAAGAAAAGAGGAAAAAAGGAGAAGATATGAGGAGTAAATTATTATTGAGGTCAACTGTGTGCAATGTTTATTGCTATTTAATGCTTCCTAGCAAAAACAATGGAAATAAAACTCTGAAATTACATCTCTTCATAAATAGAGCTATCATGTCAACATCTCCACAAACCCTCAGCTACACAGTATTTACAGCAACACAACAGAACAGACAGCCGGGGGAGGGGGGAGGGGGCGTGGGGGGGGGGGGGGGGGGGGGGGGGGGGGCAGAGATCCAGGCTGGGACCCACACCTATGACTGAAGGAATAAATACATACATAAATAAATACAATGTTTACAATACATACAACAGTAATAAGTAGAACATTTGTTTATCACATTTCCTCCGGAACTCAAACTGGTAGTCACACAGCCAACCAGTGGCTTCACTGGGAACCAGTATGAGAGCGAGTGCTACATGAGACCTCTATGGACCAGCAGGCAGGTCTGGGCGGAGGATCTGCTCCTCCTCGGCCTGGCCACAGATGTGCTGTGTGCTCATTTGGTAAAAGCATGAAATAAATAAATAAATAAATAAATAAATAGATAGATATACAGATAGATAAATAAATAAATTCTGCAACATGCAACAGGTGAGCACAGAGCTGAGGTGATGAGGTCACGGTTCAAACCAGACGTCGAGGTCAGAGGACAAAGCTCCACCTGCTGGGTCATCAGCTCCCCCTGTCTCCCCTACCTGACCCGTCTCCCCTACCCCTGACCCGTCTCACCTACCTGACCCGTCTCCCCTACCTGACCCGTCTCCCCTATCCTGACCCGTCTCCCCTACCTGACCCGTCTCCCCTATCCTGACCCGTCTCCCCTACCTGACCCGTCTCCCCTACCCCTGACCCGTCTCCCCTACCCTGACCCGTCTCCCCTACCTGACCCGTCTCCCCTACCCCTGACCCGTCTCCCCTACCCTGACCCATCTCCCCTACCCTGACCCGTCTCCCCTACCTGACCCGTCTCCCCTACCCCTGACCTGTCTCCCCTACCCTGACCCATCTCCGCCACCCTGACCCGTCTCCCCTACCTGACCCATCTCCCCTACCCTGACCCGTCTCCCCTACCCCTGACCCGTCTCACCTACCCTGACCCCGTCTCACCATCTCAGACCAGCTCCGGTCCAGGACTGTGCAAAACTCAGAACTGCGTCAAGATTCAAGGATGAATTCAGATTTAATTCTTAATGATAAAAGTTTTGATGTTAGACTACAAATTGAGGAAGAAGATGACAACAGATTCTGTGATCTGCCATGAAGATTGGAGCCAGTTCACAAACTCCAACGCATAAACCGACTGGAATGATTCGGAACTTTGCACCTTCCTGAACTCGGTCTGTGTCACTTTGGAAAAACTTCCCCCAGAAGGAAACAAAACCTTTGGAATCGTCACTTCTTTTCAGACTTATGCTACGTTACTTGCATGTAAAGTGTTTTCAGATCAGTGCTAGTTTATAGCTTATACAGCATGATTTCTTTTTTTTTGATTCTTCAGAAATAAATGTCTGCATGGTTGGTAAAACGCCTCGTCTGGACAGTCTCTCACAGCGTTTCAGCGTCACTGCATACGTAGGAACAGGTGGATTACAACGCCACCGTCTCCTTAATCTCTTCATCTGCAAACAAGCCAGATCCACCTATAGTCTTCACATTGTATCAAGGGACACGTATATATGGATTAATCCCTGCTTTGGAACGTCTCTCTATCTGTCTCACACTCATTCATACACACACACACACACACACACACACACACACACACACACACACACTCACACCATGCGTATGTACAGCCGGACAGGGACAGGCGGGGCTGGGAGGGACAGTCGGAGTGAAGACGTGCAGAGGAATGTTTGATGGTCGTTCAGTCTCTCCAGGTTATTGTGCTGTGAGCGTCGTCAGAATTCAAGTGTCAAGTCCTCGACCCCGGGCTCACAGCGGGGTCAAAGGTTAGCAAACAACTGTCTATCTGTGTGTGTGTGTGTGTGTGTGTGTGGAGCACAGGTTAAAAGAATAGTTCAGAGATAAAACAACAACACACTCTTGTAACTGTCCATGAAAAACAAAGGCAGGAGATGTTGAGCTCAGAGGTGTAGAGTGACGTATACCTGACTTAACGAGTCAAATGAGCTGCTTCCGCTCACAATGCTACGTGATGCTAACATATTAGCTGCGGCTTCAATAACAACAATATAACACCAATTGTATCGATATTGAATATCGATAGGATAATTAGACTTATATAGGTTGTTTCATCCAACTCTATCAAATCGGGCATTGTACGTCATGGTACACCAGCTCAGGTCGAATGTATTAAAGTTTCAGTATCAGAATCAAACACAGTAGAAACAAAACTAAAAACCTGAAATAAATAACAAATAAATAAAGTTTAGGACCCAACCGTCCTGACATCTAACTCTTCACAGCTGCTTTGGTTGTTTTGTCTAACAAGAAAATCGACACCACAGATTGGAGGCTTGCATCTGGTTAGCTTAGCTTGGCCTAGCTTAGCTTAGCATAAAGAACAGGAACAGGCGGGGTTTGCATAGCCTGGCTCAGTTCAAAGAGCTCCGGGAGGCAGGTGACCTCAGCGTCGCCATTCATTACTGAATATAAAGGAATGCCCGAGTCGTTAAAACAACCGATGGTGCTTGATTACAAAACAAAGGTAAACCACTCAGGTACGTTTCTCTGAGCTCCGTCACAGTGATTTTTAGTTTGTCCGTAACAACAAACTATCAAGTTTCATCTGATGTTTGCAGCTCGTATTTCCACCCAAACTATAGCTTATCAAAAACAAAAAACCTCTTAAACTGAGACCTAACTTATTGCCATTGTGTTGTCTTCCAGGACAACTTCTCCACCTCACCACTGACGTTCAGGCCCGCACGAGCCTCCACGCAGCGCGGGGCGCAGCGCGGGGCGCAGCCTGCTCCCCGACTGCAGAAGAAGACGAGATGTAAACAGCTCTGGTCCTGGCATCTGGAGACCCAGACGCTCCTCCGCCCAGCGTCTGTGCTGTCTCCATGAGTCTGACCAGTGGGAACCGTCTCTGTCCCCTGGCAGGGCTGGATTATAGAGGCGGGCTCTAGATTATAGGGCTGGATGATAGAGGCGGGCTCTAGATTATAGGGCTGGATGATAGAGGCGGGCTCTAGATTATAGGGCTGGATGATAGAGGTGGGTTCTAGATTATAGGGCTGGATGATAGAGGCGGGGCTCTAGATTATAGGGCTGGATGATAGAGGCGGGCTCTAGATTATAGGGCTGGATGATAGAGGTGGGTTCCAGATTATAGGGCTGGATGATAGAGGCGGGTTCTAGATTATAGGGCTGGATGATAGAGGTGGGTTCCAGATTATAGGGCTGGATTATAGAGGCAGGGGTAGTGGGCAGACTTCCTCAACTAGTCTTTAAAGTGTTCATAACAACAACTTCCTGGTTGTCGACAGGGCTTTGAGCCCTGGACCTCTAGACTCCGCCTACTGGCGAGGTGAGTCCCACAGGGCTGCGCGGCCAGCGCGACTGAAGCTGCGAGGTCTCAGATTTTGGGCTGCACAGAGCGGGTCGTGTGGCAGCACTGTGGTGGCGCCGCCTTGCAGGCTGCGCCGAAGCTTGCACGGGCCTTTAGCTTAAAGGTCAGTTCAGGAGTTTCTGCCTATGAAACGCGTAACTTTACGTGTATGGCTGTAAATCCTGGACTCAGAACAGTGAATCAGGTCCGTCTGCTGGTATCTGCATGGATCCACTGAAGAGAACCGTCACGGCTCACACCAACAAACACGCTGGAAGAAATCAGCTTCTAGGACCAAAACTGAGATAAAACGTACGGGACAGAAACCTGGGACTGCTCATGCACAGTTTCCTGCTCTTTTGAAATTGGTGGTGATTTGAAGATCAGTTCACATCAACTACAGGGATCAATGAATAGTTCTGGGATTGTGAGTCAATTGTTTTTTGCTCTTGTGTCTGGACTCTGAGCCTCAGTCTGTCGATGAGTCACAGAAACAGAAAGGGAGATTATTATTTATGTTTGGAAACTTTTCTGTTGAGTTAATATGTCACTGAGCTGAAGTCGAAAACCAGGTGAATCAGTAATTCATGTGAACTGATCATTTAAACACACGCACACACACACACACACACGTGCAGTGATCCTCTCTAGAGTCCCTGTGCCTCTGGGAACATGCAGGAGTCATCGCTCGCACTAGATAGAGAAGTTCAGGAGACAACATGAACAGGAAGTTGAGGGAGAGTGCACAGGTAGTTTCGATTAGTTCTCAGTGTGTAGATGTTGGTTACTTTAGATGATGCTAGATGCTGTAGGTGGAGTAAAATGGCATGAGATGAACAATAATGATGTAAAAGGACGCATGTTTGGCGTAAGATGACCATGTTGGGCGACTTTAGATAGGGTCAGATGACACTAGGTGATGCAACATGACGTCAGATGACATTAGATGGTGCTAGATGGTGCTCTCGGTGTGTGCGTGGCTGATGGTGTGGACGTGGGGGTGTGGGTGTGTGTGGCTGGGCCGGCGGGGGGCCCACGCAGTTCTGCTGCTCACTGAGCAGAGTGGCGCTCTCCTCCTCCAGGGAGGAGGCCACGGCGACGGCCGAGGGAGACGTCTGGGTGTGGTTGCCCGGGGGCGGAGGGGGCGTGGCCTGGGGCAGACACTGGCTGGGCCGGCGGCTGGAGGCCGGGGGCGGGGGGCGGGGCGGCCGCTCTGGGGGGGCGGGGCTGACGGCTGGCGGCCTGCAGGGGGCGTGGCCAGAGGCAGAGGGTTGCAGGTTCCTGGAGGCGTCACCGGAGGGAGAGAGACAGCCACGTCCAGGCGAGGGTGACTCCCCTCAGGAGACTGAGGACAGCTGTCCAGTTTAGAGGCCAAGAGACCGTTCTGGTACTGAGCCCGAGTGATCTGACACACACACACACACACACACACACACACACACACACACACACACACACACACAGAGTCATTAAAGAGGTCAAAAAGTTGTAGGAATCACTGACTGTGCTGGCTAAGGAGATGCAGGACAGTCAGTTTCTCCTGTGTTTACATAGAAGCTATGAACTCTGGCTCCATCAGAAATTTTATGATCCTGTTTGCAGCTGTGGGAAGACCACAAGTCTGCTCCTTTCATGCTGATCTGGCAACCACACAGAGCAATGGGCATGTGACTTACAATGCCGGTAAAGCATCGCTGATTCATTTATGTTGTGAATTGTCTCGTGTTTTCGTTGTAATTGAAGTTAAAAGAGTTATGAAAGAAACGAAAGAAGAGCAGAGATCCAGTGGAGCAACGAGAGCGTGGTGAGGTGTGCTCACGCTCACTCGTTACCTTCACAAACTGCAGGTCTGTGAGCGCCCGCACGCAGAAGTCCGGGACGTACTGGAACGGCGTTCCCGGGATCTGAGTGACGCTGCCGCCCACGGAGCCGCTCTCCGGAGCACGCTCCGTACAGCTGAGAGACGCAGAGCGGTTCAGGCTTCCCCCCATGAGAGGGAGAGCGAAACTCTGAGAGAGAGAGGGGGAGAGGGAGAGGGGGGGGGGGGAGAGAGAGAGAGAGAGAGAGAGGGAGGGGGAGGGAGGGAGAGAGAGGGAGAGAGGGAGAGAGAGAGGGAGGGGAGGGAGAGAGAGAGGGAGAGAGGGAGAGGGAGGGGAGAGAGAGAGAGAGAGAGAGAGAGAGAGAGAGGGAGGGAGAGAGAGGAGGGAGAGAGAGAGAGAGAGAGGGAGAGAGAGAGGAGGGAGAGAGAGAGGGAGAGAGAGAGGGAGAGAGAGAGAGAGAGAGAGAGAGGAGGGGGGGGGCGGGGGGGAGAGAGAGAGGGAGGGAGAGAGAGGGAGGGAGAGAGAGAGAGAGAGAGAGAGAGAGGGAGGAGAGGGAGGGAGAGAGAGGGTTGGGGTGTGATTAAGGGAGAATTGAGTGAGAACAAGCACAACACACACACACACACACACACACACTCTCTCACACACACACACACACACACACACACACACACACACACACACACTCTCTCACACACACACAATAACTGGATTAAACATCAACAGGAGCAGAAAACACCAAAACAACAAACGATGAAAACATGAAAAAAGTGAATGAAGAGAAATGATGGTGATGACATGGCTGCATCAATATACTGCAATACACACACACACACACACACACACACACACACACACACACACAATGTCAGCACTGATTGGTTAGTGATGAGAGGAGGTGAGATGAGTGTGAACATGTGTGTGTGTGTGTGTGTGTGTGTGTATGCGACACACATGCCATGCGGTGAGGCAGAGCGCCTGGTCGGAGCGCTCAGACGGAGCTGTCCCATTGGCTGGTTTCAGTGATGTCATGAGGTGACCTGTGGGCGGGGCCTGGCTGTTAGAGCAGGGACGAGCGGGGGGAACGTCTGCGGTGACGAGCAGCGACATTTTGAGGAACGCTGGAATCATTCGATCGAATTCTTTGAGCACGTTTGATGAGAAATCGATGGCTTGTTAGCTTAGCTTAGCATCACGGCTAGCACCCTCCTGAAAGAACTATTAGCTTTTTCCTGCCACCATGTGATGTGTGTGTAATGTCAGAATTCATTTATTATGCAATTACACACTAACAGTTAATAAGTGACATGTGATAATTAATAACTGACAACTATTGTAATTATACCTTATATAATTTAAGTATTTGTTCTATGTTTAATATATATTATATACAATATAAATCAAACAAGTGTAATAAAATAAATTGAATAAAATATTCAACTTTGGATGTTTATGGAATATAAATATGTATTTATATTTAGGTTAATTAATTTATTGATACATTTATTTCTATTGTTTTATCTAAATTATTACTATTCTATTTATTGATTGATTTTATGATTGATCGCTCACAGAGCTCACAGTGCTAGCTTCTAGCGACAATGCTAAGCTAAGCTAAGCTAAGCTAACCTTGAGTCTGAAAGTTTTGATGAAAAACAAACGACTGCGGTTCCTCAGAATGATTCCTTCAAGCACTGACCTGAGGTCAGATCTACGACCTCTGACCCCGGGTCAGTGTCTGAAGGAGGGTGAGTGGAGGTGGGGGGGGGGGGGAGACTGAGAGCCCGATCCACATCCAGTGACACGACCTTTGACCTGAATGACAGCTCCTACAGATCCTACAGATTCTTTGATGCACAACATGAGTCCTTGACAATGAACTTGTTGCTTTATTTTATTTCCCTTTCTTACTGTTCTGTCTCACTGTATTTCTGTAAAATATAAAATGTAAAACACTGTGAGCGGCTTTAATCCAAAGCGATTCACAGCAGAATCACACATATAAATGGTGAAGAATGCTAAGCTAACGCACCATACATGCTACGTGCTAGAATGTTCTGTTTTGCTGTTTAATGAACTCTGTTGTGTTGTGCATTCTGCGGCCAAGACGTGACCTGCGCTGGATGGGACTCTGCAGATGATGGAACTAAACGATGGAGAAGCCCCTCCCTCCCTCCCTCCCTCGCTCCCTCCCTCCCTCCTCAGCCCAGCAAGCGTTTTTACCTGGGAAGCGAGAGAACAGAGAAAACCTCTTTAGAGAGAGGCGCCGTGGAGGGGGGGATGCCACCGACGGGGAGAGAGGAGGGGTGACGGCTGAGAGAGAGGGGGAGGAGGAGGAGAGAGGAGGGAGAGAGGAGCTGGTTTATTGGTTCTTCATCGCCTCAGACGTCACTTCACTTTCCAGGAGCTGCAGCTTCAGGGACACCTCTGAGGGTCTACGGAAAATACACTCCCCGAAATAATGTGAAACTGTCTTTAAAGGGTTCAGATGTAAAGGGAGAGAGACAGGGAGAGAGAGACAGAGACATGGAGAGACAGAGAGAGAGAGAGAGAGACAGGGAGAGACAGAGAGACAGGCAGACAGGAAGAGACAGAGAGACAGGGAAAGACAGGGGGACAGAGACAGATCTTGTGATTCTTCCATCTCAACACTGGGCGGCGACAACCAGCAGAAACTGGTGTTGGGACGAGAAATGGTCGAGTGTCTGATGCCTGACACATGACCCCACACACACACACACACACACACACACACACACACACACACACACACACACACACACACACACACACACACACACACACACACACACACACACACACACACACGCTGTGACAGAGGAGTTTCATCAGCTGTTCCATGGAGCCACCACCAGGAGGCAGCAGAGAGCAACAGGGACTGAACACTATTAATTACGTTTAAACCAGTGGAAGTTTCTCTAATGTCTCACAGTTCACCAATGAATTATCATAATTTATAAAATAATTATCTCTGAAACAAAGAGATGTTTCTAGATGTTTCTCCATGGTGCTAAAGTCCAGCTGCTGCAGGTGTCTCCATAGGGTACAGAAAGAGTGTGGCCCTGCTCCATCCCATAATAACCCTGGTACCATGTGGTCCTGCTCCATCCCATAATAACCCTGGTACCACGTGGTCCTGCTCCATCCCATAATAACCCTGGTACCATGTGGTCCTGCTCCATCCCATAATAACCCTGGTACCATGTGGTCCTGCTCCATCCCATAATAACCCTGGTACCACGTGGTCCTGCTCCATCCCATAATAACCCTGGTACCATGTGGTCCTGCTCCATCCCATAATAACCCTGGTACCATGTGGTCCTGCTCCATCCCATAATAACCCTGGTACCATGTGGTCCTGCTCCATCCCATAATAACCCCTGGTACCATGTGGTCCTGCTCCATCCCATAATAACCCTGGTACCATGTGGTCCTGCTCCATCCCATAATAACCCTGGTACCATGTGGTCCTGGTCCTCCACTCTGAGGAAGATGGACGTCCAGAACATAGTTTTCTTAGATCTTTGAATCAGATGTAGAAACAGTTGAGTCTCCTCCTCTGTCCATCTGGTCTGAAGGAACTGGTCATGTGACCCCTACGTCAGGTCACGTGACCTGGAGATGGTCAACAAAGTGTTTCCATCACACTTTGAGATCAGCTTCTAGATGGACACGTCTGGAGGAGCAGCTCAGGAGAGGAGCTGTGTTAGAGACATCTGAGAGGTTCTCATGGAGCTGCTACCTCCAGGCTGGTCCAGATGTTCAGAGATGGAAACTCAGCTACAGACAGAGATACTAGTACCAGCACAGTCCATCCCAGCAGGTTAGTGGGTAGAGCGCCCCCTACAGGACCACTAACAGCTGCTCAACATCAACCAGTCTCACGCTGTCACAGTTTCCACACCCCGGATCAGGATCTGATTCCTGAAGGTTTTCAAGAGTTTACACAGAAACTAGACTGGAAAAATAACTGAACTAAACTGGTTCAGAACCAGAGCTGGAACCAGAGCTGGAACCAGAGCCGGAACCAGAACCAGAGCCAGAGCCAGAACCAGAACCAGAACCAGAACCATCCTCTGGAGGCAACCAATCACAGGCCACCGTTAACCACCCCCAGTGACAGGATCCTCCTGCAGCAAAACCAGGGCACTAGTGTGTGTGTGTGTGTGTGTGTGTGTGTGTGTGTGCTGTGTGTGTGTGTGTGTGTGTGTGTGTGTGTGTGTCTCACCCAGTGATGGTGAGCTCAGTGCCATGACGCCATAGTACGAGAACGGCCCAGTTTCAAACTTCATGTTTTCATTTCCGGCCTCCACCTCCACACGCCCCTAGAACACACACACACACACACACACACACACACACACACACACACACACACACAAAAGACACTTTGTTTAATGAGCCCATTTTGCGACAGTATTCATTATACTGTGTGTGTGTGTGTGTGTGTGTGTGTGCGCGTGGAAGACGTCTCCTGTGGCAGGTAACACAAACACACTGACACGTTATAAATATTACATCCTGCCACAGACGCTCTAGTGTCTCTTTACCACACACACACACACACACACACATACACACAGAGGAGTGTATTTCAGGTGGGCTCAGGTTACACACAGGGTGTCTGAAGTCACTTTATCCACACCTCAGGTGTCAACAACTAAACCGAGTGCAAACACACACACACACACACACACACACACACACACACACACACACACACACACACACACACACATTCACTCACACTCTTAAACACTGATACAGAAGATGAACATCAACACACAGATAAGAAAGAGTGTGTGACAGTGCAAATGTAGCAGTGTTTCATAAGTGTGTGTGTGTGTTGAGTGTGTGTTGGGTGTGTGTGTGTTGGGTGTGTGAGTGTGTGTGTGTGTGATGCTGGAACCATTGTCATTGTGCATCACTCTGTCTATGCAGCATTTGTCTTTGTCTCATCTGCTTTTCTTCTTTTTCATCCTTAACCCTTCGATCCTCTCTCCCTCTGTCTTCCTCTCTCTCTCTCCTTATCTCTATCTCTCTCTGTCTTCCTCTATCTCTCTCTCCCCCTCTTTCTCTTTCTCTCTCTCTCTTTCTCTCTGTCTTCTTCTCTCTCACCTCTTCTCTCTCTCTCTCTCGTCCTCTCTCTCTCTTTCCGCTGTCTCTCTCTCATAAGAGGATCAGGTGGGTGAAGGTCAGTGCAGGGTGACGAGCCCCTCTCTCCTCACACACTGTGCTTTTATTTTGAAGGATCAGACTGAGTCCAGGGAGACCCAGGACCTTAACGACATTTACAGCTGAATGAACTAGATGAGTACTGACGGATTAGTCCGCAGCTATTTATAATTTTCTGTTTGTTTACATTCAGCCCCCATCCATCTCTCTCTCCTTCTCTCTATCTATCTATCTATCTATCTATCTATCTATCTATCTATCTATCTATCTATCTATCTATCTATCTATCTATCTATCTATCTGGACATGTATTTTTTGTTTTCTGGACATGTAAACAAACATCTGTTTACATGTGCTTATCGTCATAAGTAGGTGGAGGTGGGAGACACATCTGTCACTGTGAGCCGCTGAATGGACAAACACTCAGGTTGTTCCGATGGCGTAAAAAATAAAACGGAAGATAAACGCTTAACGACCTTAAGTCGTCAGCTCTTAAAAGGTCGCGCTTGCGTTAACTCCCCACAGAGCGACGGCCAATCTAATCTGCCTCAGCAGGATCTAGGCCCCTGAGGGGGGCAGAGAGGGACCTGGGGGGGGGGGGGGGGGGGGGGGGGGGGGGGGGGCTGGGAAGGGGCAGAGAGGGACCTGAGGGGGGCAGAGAGGGACCTGGAGGGGGGGGCACAGAGAGGGACCTGGGGGGGGGCGGGGGGCCTGGGGGGGGGGGGGGGGGGGGGGGGGGGGGCAGAGAGGGACCCTCGGGGGGGGGGGGGGCTAGAGAGGGACCGGGAGGGGGCGTCTGATTAGGTTGTTGTACCTGGATCACAGACAGCAACACACATATTATGCCTGCACTGTCATTCTCTCTGGTCTCAGTGGGTACATGTTCATTGTGTGTGTGTGTGTGTGTGTGTGTGTGTGTGTGTGTACCTGCAGGATGAGGATGAAGTAGTCCACAGGTTTCCCTCTCTGGTACAGAAGTGCTGTGCTGACCTCTTTGTCGCTCTCGTTGAATCGGAGCTCCTGGATGACGTCAGGATGTCTCAGAACCCTCAGCAGAACCTTCTCAGTGATCTGGAACGGGCTGAACAGGCTCACCTCTGTTGGACAGGTCAGGGTAGATCAGGTCAGGGTAGATCAGGTCAGGGTAGATCAGGTCAGGGTAGATCAGGTCAGGGTAGATCAGGTCAGATCAGATCAGATGTATGAAAATCTTATCAGAGATGGGAAGTAACGAAGCACTAATAGACTACTGATAGAAAACTAATAGACTACTACTAGACTACTAACTACTAGATTTTTCAGATATCTACTTATGTGACTTTTTTTTTCTGACAGCTTTTCAACTTTTTCTCTCCCGACATTTGAAGAACAAATTTACTCTCTACTTGTCACATTTTCGATGGAGGCTCGCTATGTATTTCACATTTTAGAAAACTAATGTTGTCCCCTCTTTTCTTCTCTCTTTCCCAGACGTGTCCAGACCGGAGCTACGAGCTGATCTAGGAGCTGATCTAGGAGCTAGGAGCTGATCTAGGAGCTGATCTAGGAGCTAGGAGCTGATCTAGGAGCTAGGAGCTGATCTAGCATCTGATCTAGGAGCTAGGAGCTGATCTAGGAGCTAGGAGCTGATCTAGCATCTGATCTAGGAGCTAGGAGCTGATCTAGGAGCTAGGAGCTGATCTAGGAGCTAGGAGCTGATCTAGGAGCTGATCTAGGAGCTAGGAGCTGATCTAGGAGCTAGGAGCTGATCTAGGATCTAGGAGCTGACCTAGGAGCTAGGAGCTGATTTAGCATCTGATCTAGGATCTAGGAGCTGACCTAGGAGCTAGGAGCTGATCTAGCATCTGATCTAGGAGCTAGGGAGCTGATCTAGCACCTGATCGATCTAGGATCTAGGAGCTGATCTAGCATCTGATCTAGGAGCTAGGAGCTGATCTAGGATCTAGGAGCTGACCTAGGAGCTAGGAGCTGATCTAGGAGCTGATCTAGGAGCTAGGAGCTGATCTAGGAGCTGATCTAGGAGCTAGGAGCTGATCTAGGAGCTAGGAGCTGACCTAGGAGCTGATCCAGGATCTGATCTAGGATCTGCTCTCCCCCTGACTGGACCCACCTGTGGCCAGGAAGCGGTGAGCGGCCAGCATGAGCTGAGGAGTGATCTTCACTTTGCTGTCAGCGTCGTGTTTGAAGGCTGAGAAGTCGGGTTTGTTCTTGTTGGGATCGACCTTCTTCCTGTTCCTGTTGTCAGCTGCAGGAGGACAGAGGAGCGGCGGGGAGCCGTGCTCTCAGTGTTCCAGAACGTTCACTGCCTTCCTTAGTCTCTGAGGCA